>JABWTJ010000125.1:1733356-1940195 GCA_016801875.1 Solanum sitiens
ATACTATTAATTGAACAAGCATGTTGCATGTTGATATCGCCATTCTTGGGAGATTATGAGTGTACAAAAACTTTGACGAAATATGCTTCCTTCTATCTCCTTTGATGAATCTTCCCTTCAGGATCAAAGATTTCTGCAAGTTTCTTACTTCAACTTCTTTAAGCAAAGCAAATAATCTATTGCCTTTTGAAAACTCTTCAAGAGTTTCAATTCTAGTCATCAACTTGCATAACAATACTAGTATATGCTTTATGCATTTTGAATGTATTTAATCCTTATAAGAATTATAAACAAGTTTTTCAAAAACTTGTATATGCTTTAGATTTTGAATCGATCGGATATTTACATATCAATTTTTTCAAGTGATAAAATTCAATATTAAATATATGATATTTTCTAGTGCCTAAATTGCAAGCCAAATAAGCTTTACGCTTACCAAGATGCATCATTCTACTTTTCACTTGATAATTATTGCTACATCAACATGCTTTTATAGTGTAGAATTTATATCATAATAATCTTTTTACAATATTGCGCGCTATTGTATCAAAGATATCGTCAACTAATACCACTTTGTATTGATTCAAAATACTACATAACTTATTGAGATCTCATCACTTCATTATTTCCAGGTATGTACCCCTCTCATGAGGTTTCATGAAGTCTTATATCATAAGCTCTACAAGATCACATTGTCTCCTTATTATGATCATTTTGATTCTTTGATCCTCCCCATTTTTTAAGGATTATTATATTTAGAATTGATTGGGCTATCATGCTTCATGCATATCGTAGATTCTATCCTTATGGGACATTCAATAGGAGTATTTACACCTCTTGTGTTGCTTCTGATCTCCTACTTATGTTAGAAAAACTAACATATATCTCAATCGTTTGGAGAATATATCTTTATGCATCATTATATATTCATTAATTATATACTACATATCAAAATAATCAGATTGAAAATATTTGGTCCCTGACCATAAATCAATTGAAAGAAAATTTGATCATAATTTTTTTCTAATGCGTATACTTTTGTATACAATATCGTATTTCAGATCAAGACATTCATAAGCAATGATTTTACCATTTGAGACATTTAATGTCACTTGATCTTGAATATTTATCAATATTATCAAGATGAATTATTTTGATTTCATATTCTGAAAGTTGTGCTCTTAACTTAATTATCTTGCACAAATAATTTTGTGAATGCCAAACTCAAGGTTGATAACAAACGCACATGTGATCATCTTATAGATGCATCTTTTTATCATGTCACATTATAGGTGAACGGACCCATATTCACCTTTAATACATTTCAAAATTTAGGGATTTAGTCTCAACATTAGTTGATCCAATCAACTTGTCATGAGAACAAACAACAAAAGAATATTTCAAGAATCTTCTAGTTTTATTAATGTATGTCTATTACTCAGTATGCACATCTTTGGGATGATCAAATTATTCATGCCAAGTAATAAAATTATAGTACTCGTAAACTCCAAATTTACTATGCCATCGGCATTTTTACTTTAGTAAAATTTCCAATTTATTACTATTATATGAGCAAATTTCAACTTTACTACTTCGGGAGTAAATTTTATATTTATTTTTTCTCAATTACACTACCTCTTTGAAAGGTGATTTGTGATTCCATCACTGAATAGACTAATCTGATTATTAGAAAACTGTGCATGTAATCATATCATTTTTGTGTCAACATTTTTGCAAACATCAAGTTTCGAGATAACAATATGCAAATACATGAGACCATCTAGAAAAAACATCTATTAGGACCATTAAGTATCTAAACAAACCACTAAGTGGGTGAATTTCCACAAATATCCTCATGTATACGTTCTTAAAACGCAAGAGACTCAATCTCAACTTTCATTTGTGATGATCTCACAATTAACTTGCCTTGTTAACAAGCAGTACCAAAAAATGTACCATTGAAAAAATCTTTATGTTCTTTAATGGATATCTATTTAAATCTTCTATAATTCGTCTCATCACTATATATAAGTTTAAGATATTACACACGATTTGAGTATTGAAATTAGTAAACTTCTGATTTACTATAAAATGTGTTTCAATTGCATTAGTTCTTGTCCAATACAAGTCAAAAGATAAAACATGAAACTTTTTTATAACACATGTCTGCTCAGAGACATTCTTGGTGATACCACATTCACGCCTAAAGATCGCAATCTTTTCCACGTTTAGCATGGTGCATTAAGACTCAAATTCAAAGTTTTATCCATATAAAATTGTCTTAGGCCATAAATAAATGGAACTTGAACACAATTTCTTCTCATCATGATGCACCAGGACTTTAACCCAATGTCGTACTCTCTTGGTGCGATTGGACGTAAATCCATCGTCTTATTCTTTTGGTGCGATAAAACTTAAATCCATTGTCTTACCCACAATGAGGCTTAACCTCAAGATTTCAAAATAATTTTAATTTTATCACTTTTGATGATCATTAATATGATAGTACATTATAATTACACATAAAATTGAGATTTTTGATTTATTATAATCAACATTATTTGTTAATAAATATAGCTTAATAGATCACATACCTCATATAAAGGTTAAACACATATCTTTCACTAAATTGTGCTCATTTAATTATTAAAATAAATCAAGAAATTCTCTTCTCAATCGATTAAAATAAGACGTATAAAAAGTCGACAGATTTCTTTAAATACTTACTCAGATGATAACTCCAGATTTGTCACATAAATAATTATAACTAACAAAGTAAAAATAAATCAGAACCTTATTCCATAACTTATGCAAGATCTATTTTGCTCTTTTCCCGAATTCTATCATAATTCTTTAAGAATATAACAGTTCTGCTGATAACGTGTTATGAAAGTATATAAACAAGAAGAAGAATAAAGTAGGGAGAAGAGAAAAAACTTCTTATTCATCTTAAAGTATATTTAGGATTCATGGATCTTATTTACAATGAAGGAAAATTCATTTATTTAGGGAAAAGAGGCAGATTTACCCCCGAACTTTAATAAATGGTACGTATATGCCCTCCGTTATACTTTGCGTCCACATATGCCCCTGCCGTCCAATTATAGGTACACATATACCCCTTTCACTAATGGACCCCTAATTTTTTACATGTGTCTTAATCCTATTGAACTATCCGTTTTATTCCTTTTTAGCCCATAACGCAATTATGCGCCCCATAATCCAATACCAACTCAATATCCTATAAAAGGAATCCTAATTAATCTACATTCAAACATAACATTCATTAATACATAAGAACAAGCACGATCCTCCCACCACACATCAAAATTAACTAAAAAAATGAGTAATCAAATCAAAATATCTCAAAATTGACAATTTTAAAATAACAAAACAGTAACCAAATAAAGAAGTTTCGCCCTTACTTCCCCAAGAACAAGGGATTCCAAAAAGTCGATTGGAGATCCTTTGTTTCATCGGCAACAAACTTGTCGTAGCTCAAATTTTTGAAATCATATCGTGGCAACTTTGAACCTTCAATAATACAAACACATAACTACAAAATCAATATTCTGCTAAATCGGCTTTAATTGAACAAACAATTGGGAAAAGGGACCTGTTAATTTGGGTGTTTTAATTAGGAAAAGGATGCCAGGGTCTATAAGTGGAGAGGGGCGACGTGAGTTCGGGGAACGCTCTGAAATTTATGCTTGAAACTTTTTTGTTAAATTGGATTTTAACTTACCAGCTTTAGCTAGAGTTAGGTTGTCTCGAAAGAAGAGAAAAAGTTGAATCTTATGTTTGAATGTAGATTAATTAGGATTTCTTTAGAGGAATTGGGTGAGTGTTGGGTTATGGGGCGAATAGTTGGGTTATGAGTTAAAAAAGGGATCAAACGGGTAGTTCAATAGGATTAAGACACATGTAAAAAATTAGGGGTCAGTTAGTAAGAGGGGTATATATGTACCTATAATTGGACGGCAGGGGCATATGTGGACACAAAGTATAACATAGGGAATATACGTACCATTTATTAAAGCTCAGCGGTAAATCCGTCCCTTTTCTCCTTTATTTATAGGGGAAACCTATCTTGGTCCCCAAGTAGGATTTCTAACCATATCCTAAAAGGACTCCACATAATTAGACATTCACTATAATACAAATATGTTTATAACAATTTTATTATAAAATATATTTTCTTATTATTTTATCTTTTTTTTCTTATTATTTTTTCTCTTTCCTTCTTCTTTTATCTTCAAAAGTTCATTGTGATCTCTATTAAAAATTTTCACTTTCAGTGTCACCATTTTTACCACAATTAAATCAAATTACATATGTTTATATATGTCGTTACATTTTTATGTGTATTCGAATTTCATTTTTATTTTTGATATATTTGACTGTGCTCAGATAGAGAATGGACATGACTTCCCCTCTCCTCATTCACCGTCCAAACAGGCTTTGCCAAAATATCTTTAAATCTTTTGCAAATTTTCTATTTTAGTATAGTGATTGTTTAATTATTTTATATAGATAATTAACTTAAGTGCAACTTATAAATTTATTTTACATAATGAAGCCAAGGTTTTCAATGTTTATTTGAGTTGAGTAGTTGACCCAATTTCATGTCTTCCTTACGAATGAAAGGCTATCATTACTAATAACATATTTTTAATATTTTTTCTTGGAAAAAAGGATAAATATACCCCCAAACTATCGTAAATGATATGTAGATACCCTCTGTCATAGTTCCGGGATATTGGTGCCCCTACCGTTTAAAAACTAGAGCATATATGCTCTTCACTCTAACAAAACACTAAATAGGGACACGTGGCGCAATCTTATCTGTCGATAAATGTCAGATCGGTGGATAAGATTGTGACACGTGTATGTCCGTCAGTATAAAGGGTATATATGCTCTAGTTTTTGTATGGCAGGGGAACCAATATCCCAAAAGTATGATAGAGGGTATTTACAAACCATTTACGATAGTTTGGGGATATATTTGTCTTTTTTCCCTTTTTTCTTTCACAAAATCGCAATAAAGACACCTTATTTCTGCTACCTTCTACCATGAAAAAACAGATAGACCCATCTATCCCACTTATAATAAAACTGTCTTTCTATTTCTAAAATCACCTGAATAATTCACCTTGATTCTTCCACATTTATTTATATTGAAATTTCACTATTGCTATTTGTCGGTTAACTATATGCACAATGAAAACATATTAGGATCTTATTACTTACACGAATAATGGTTACATGAATAATCGATAATCAAATTGTTTATGCTATAACACATAATTATGTTAGAACACATAAACTTGCTGAAATTTAATTCGATAAATATTTTTTGAAGTGTAAGTGAGATAGATTTTCAAGTGAATCCACAAGATAGACAACATCTATGGCCTTCTACAGTGATCCCAATTTTACATCCGAACTCTTTCAATACATGGGTAGGCAAGTACAATAGAAAACTAATTAATTTTTTTCTAGGTTAGGAGAATCCCTACTTATAGAGATTTCTTCTCAATCTAAAAGGGAGAAGAAACCCCAGTTTTGTTGAAAACAATAAAACTACACATTCCCCCAATTTTACATGCTTGTTTTCTTTTTAAAAGAAATTTCTCGCCTATCTCCGCTTTTCCATTTAAAATAAGATTCTGAGTTGTAGTTAAATATGGGCACTGTATGAACCACAACAATAAAATTAATTACTGAGGCTTCCTATTATGAAAATAATTTCAAATAATTAATTTGAATTATTCTTACCATGATAAATTATAAATTATTTCACTAGAAATTCATAATTGCACTTCTCTATTTGTATTTCGAAATCCCCATTAAACACTTATGTAATTACCCATGTTAAGATTATCAGATACTAATCAATAAATTAAATTACTGACGAATCTTATTTAATGATTAATTTCCTTTAGAGCACTACTAACTTATTTCATGTATCAGATTCATAAATCTACTTGCAAGATTTGACACGATGAAAACTTATACCGAGACATGAATTTTATCAACTAACTTATTATTTCACCAATATATATTATTATTATCCAATCTACCACGCATATCAACCCATCTCATAATCTCACCTTTTAATAAATCAAAACGATAATTAATATATACAGATCATAATAGTTATATCAGGATTAAGAATATAACTACATTTAATAGTTTAGAGAATATGTGTTTGTCAGCCAGTCTAAAACAATTATCTACTTGGTCCCCTTCAATACATACAAAACGCACTAGCACAAGAAGTTGAAACTATACGTTCCCATAATCAAGATAAATTACATATAATATTGTACTACAATCGTACTGATGACATGTCCAATTTTCATCGTAGATTGTGAACAAAAAACTTTATACTTATTAGAACCGAGAATCCTCTGTGTATAAGCTAAAACTCTACACACTAAATCATCTACAATATAAGTAAACAAACACCATAAATAAATATATGATCTATTAAAATTGAACGAATATTTATTCTACAATAAATATTATTTCCTAACATATGGTTAATAGTATATATCCAACAATCTCCCACTTAGACTTTTAACCATCACAATTATTATAATGTACTATATCTAAATGCATGGTTAATAGTATATACCATAACAATCTCCTACTTAGATATTTATTCTTGAAAATTGTTAGAATACTATGTCTAACACATGATTAGTAGTATATATCCTAACAAAATTACTACCTCAAGTAATGAAAGTGATATTGTATATAACTTGATATTAAAAAATGAAAAAGATATACAAAATGATCATTTGGCTTTTTACCTTACAATAAAATTAGCCCAATTTGAAAAAGGGAAACTTACATAAATGTATTATAATTTAAAAATTATCTACCAATTATAGAAATAACATTTTTTTTTTCACTTAATCACTTTTAATACATGTATAATACAAGTTTAATACATATTACAAAGAACAACTTATTATTCACATATAATACACGTTTTATTGATGGATAATACATTTATCACACATTTTAATACACTTATAATACAATGTGTCAATTTCTTACCAAACAAGCATAATATATTTTAAAAAATAATTATAATACATACATATTGCATACATAATTCACTTTTAATATATATAACAGATTTAACATAGTATTACTATAAATGATAATAAAGAAAAAATATCATTAAAATGAGTAGTTATTTATTTAAAAGTATCACTCAAAGTAATATTTCCTTTTTAAAATTACAGAAATTAGTTGAATTACCCCAATTTTAGAAGTTAGAGAAAATGGTCATTCACATATATGATTGTAATGTGATTTTCATGTTTTGCCAGATGTCCTTGAAATAATTTATTAGACGTGATTATTTTACATCTATAATTGAATATACTTTTCTTACAATAACCCTCTCTCATGTCATTAAGAAGCATCTACTAAGACATTAATGGTTCTTCCTATGTTTGCTTCTTCTACGTTATTTTTTCTTTTGTTTTTTGAAAAAAATAAAAAAATGACTTATCGCAAACATAAATTGTTTTGTGCAAATTATATATTAAAAAATTCAAAATATTTGAGTTGATCGAGATTGCATAGTCAGTGTACACTTCATGTATACTCAATGTATATTTCATGTATAGTTAAGTTTTATACAACCTTTTGAGTGTATCATAATGCATAGTCAATGTATAACTCATGCATATGTAAGCTATATTGTATAATTAGTGTATACTTTTAGCTATATGATATAGTCGGACCGGTGTGTACATTTTTATGACTTTTGGCAACATATATTGTATAGTCAGTTTGCCTATTCTTTATTTAAATAAAAAAGATATGATTATATTTGTTGTAAGATAATTACTTTATTGTATATATATATATATATATATATTAGAAAATAGTATAACTTACATAAATTTCATAGTGTAAGACCTAAATTACATCTTATCCCTACTTTTTTTTATTTTACAAAAGAGAAAATTACATGATTAAACAAACTTATATTATTTAATTACTCATCATAGCTATAGTTTGCTATAATTGCGACTCGTGGCTAAAATTAACCATTAATTACGTGAGTTGACTTCGAGTTTGTATAATAGTCACATTTGTATATATATAATTCGCCACATTTGTATAGATAGCAACTAATAATTCTTTGTTTGATTTGAATTTGCATACGGTGATTTGTATTTCTATATGACGATGATTTCCTTTGACTTTCAGTTTTTTCATCATATACATTCAATCTTTTTGTGTATAAATTTTAAAGTTTGTATAAACGTGTAGTCTTTAGATTTTGTATAATATAATTTATGAAATGTAATGTGTATAATACATTTGGTATAATTATTTAAAGTTCATATGTTTATACTTGTATCAATTCGTTATTTTGAGATTTATCATATTTGTATAATTTCATACTTATATTACTCAATTATACAAAATACATGAATTATACAAACGTACCTGTGAATAATACAAACAAGATGCGAATTCTACAAATTATTGTCCTCTCTCGCTCCCCTCTCTACTCCCTCTCTCAATCTCATTTGCCTCTCTCCTTTCTCTCCCAATATCTCTCGTCTCTCTCACTGTCCCAATATCTCTCGCTAGAATATACAAATAAATATGTAAAATATACAATTATCTAACCGATATACATATACGATTCACATCTCTCTCACTCTATACCCTCTCTCGTTTGCCTCTCTCCTCCCTCTCCCAGTCTCGCTCTCCACTCCTCCTTATAACATGTATCTACGAATCGTAATAAGAAAAATATAGCTATGAAGCGTAATTAGGATATTTTTGAGTGGCTATATGCAAAAAATCCTTTTTACAAAGATCACTTAAAATATCAGCCATCCGGATAAATAATTGGTTGTCTAGATAAATTAATTAATTGTGAGACATTGTATATGAGGTTGTTAAACTTAAAAAGGGAAACAAAATAGAAAATCAATTAAAATCTCATAATTCACGCTATTTAGTTTCTCTTTACTGTGTCAGTCAAACAAACATAAATCCTAAACAAACCAATTCAAAATCTTTGATCATCTTTGTCCATGTTTCGACGAAGAAACCTTTGAGTAAGATTCAAAACTTTTATTGAAAATTTGATAATTTACATAATGAATATTTTGATTTTTGACTGACACTCTCGAAGGAAGAAAAAATAAAAAATCGTAACTTTTAGGTTCTTCAAATTCTACACAAATCTCACTATGATTGACGATCACGACCTGAGTTTCTTTGCGAACTTTCTTGATATCTTTATAGTCCCGGTGGTTGCTTACCATTGTGTGATGACAAATCCCAAAAATGAAGGCAATTGAAAGTTGTTATTTTATAATTAGCTTGGGAAAAAATGATTATGTTTATTTGTCATAGCTTCAACTTTTTAGTTAAACGATCTTATAACAAAAGGTATTAAACACATACTCTTGTGATGTAATCATTATTTTTCATTCATGAATTTGTATATTGATTGATAAGTCATGATACATTACTGTTTAGAACTTGATATATTAATACTTTGACGTATATGTTATGTGGTTGTAGATCTATGAGTTACTGTACTGTTAATATAAAATATCCGATACATGTATATTTATTTTTTGATTTGTTGAATTTGTATATGCATATATAAATCATGTTACATTACTATTTTCAACTTGATTCAATTCTAGTTTGATGTATATGTAATGGATTTTTATAGATGTGTTATTACTATAACGAATCATATACATGTGAATTTCTTTTTTATGTATCAGTATATGAATTTCTTTATCACTATATGAAGATGTGTATCAATATATAAACTGTAAGGTCTATCAAAATGAAATAAGGTATCTAGAGCCTCACATGTGCCTAAAAAGGTTTATAACATGTTAATAAAGTGTTTTATAGCATGTATAATCATTTGAAGTGGTTTGGAGGTCAAACGTCCAAGACGTTCGAAAGTTAGTCTTTAGACGTGCTAGTGTGTCCTTGTATGTTTACCTTGTTTTTATGTGATGTATGGAGTCTAAAAACAATAGAGGTGACCCTAGCATATTAATAGACATGTTTAGGGTCAAAATGTTTGGTATGACTCTCTGAGGACCCCCCTAAGGGTCCTTGAGGAGGACCCAAACGTTGAAAAAGGAAGCAAGATGTGGATGCTGTCCTGCATCGCGCGCCTGGCACTGAGTGTGCCTGTGCGTCACGCGCCCTACACGAGGTCCACTGCCTCAAAAATTTAGTGAGGCAAAATTAGGAGCTGCCTCCGCGACGCACATGCACTTCTCAGATTCGGTTGCATCGTTTTAAAGTCAAGTTTGACATGTCTAAAAGTCCAAATAAGTATGGGGGTGTTTTGGTAAATTTGGGAGTCTGTTATAAACTATTTCTAGGACTTATTTACCCCTTTCCCAAGTCAAAACCCCAACACCCAATAAGAAATCAAAATTCCAAAACTCTCTTCTCTGCCAAGTTCTCTCAAACCTCCATTGGAGGGAAACTCAAGGTTCAAGCTAGGGCTGAATTTTGATGGTTTCTTCTCCAATTTTTCGTGGGCTACCCATGAATTAAGGTATGGTAATCCTTCATACTTGGTTAGTTTTACATCTAAGGAGTTCCTCAAAGGTTTTCAAAGAGAATTCATGATCAAAATTCCTATTTTTCAATCTAACCATGGGTTCATCGTCAAATTGATTCAAAAGCATTCTAATGATGAATACATGATTAATTACTTATTTTAAGAGGATTTTCAATCCAATTCCATGAAGAACCCATGATATCCTTAATTTCTCAATTTATGATATAATGTGGGTCTTGTAATCTTGATTAGATGATGATTGGATTATGTTTAGATTGTATTGAATTGATTAATTATATGTTTATCTATTTCAATTGATTATGAATTGTTGAAAATTGATCAATGGTGATCATAGCTTGGAAGTATTGGTGAGTTGACCTAAATCTCTTTATTTAGTATAGAATTGACATTGAATTGTGTTGATTGGTATGGTCCACTTATGGTGGCGGTGTTTACCTTCTTGTCTATCTATGTATATGTTGTGATCATGGCCTTGAAGGCAAGTCATGTAATGTGAATTATGGTGATGATGATCACACGTGTGAATGGTTTTGTGTAGTCGTTAATCCTACTATTATGATCTAGGTGTATTGATGATGTTATGTTCATGTGAATGATGATGTTAGGGTAAGGTAAGGTCTAGATGTTTTGATGATAATGAATACTATTGATGAATAACCCCTACCTATGTTCCCTTATATATTTGTGTGGTCTTGTATGCATGATTAGGAGTCTCCTATGTAAAGATTGAATAAGTTCTTGTCTCCTATGATGTAATGTGAGTGTGTGTAGTCTATAGTCCTTAATATTCTATATGTGCGACTTGAGACTTGAGGGACATTGTACATATGTTGTGGTCCTCAGAGGGTGGCTTCCTCATCATCATGTTGTTGTCTTTATGTGATCATGTTGACCGATATGTACACGTACACACATCTCATGCATGACTACAAGTGTAATATGTTCATGAAAGTATGAAAAAGTATCTTAACTAGGATGACTTGATAGGTGGGCTAGTGTAGGTAAGGGTATGAGACTTTACCTATACATTGCACATGTCTACCGTGATAGAATAGTTCCTATGGTTATTTCCTTATGTACATGAATATGAATGCATGATTAAGCTATAAACATGAAAGTATATGCTATGATGTCAAGTATATGATATGATGAATTATACATATGTGTAGTGTTTAAATGTGGTATGTGAAATGTTTTCTCATATATGAACATGTACACACACATTAATGAATGCATAATGAAGTATGTATGATAACCTAGTAAGTAGAGTCCTTTGAAAGGTTTGGTCACTTGTACTCTAAACTAGACTATGCTTGAATATGCTATGTCCATGTGAAAGGATATTCTCACATGATTTAGGTTGATGAAAGGATACTTCTCATCTATAACCTATGAGCTAAGCATATGAGGGGTTAATTTTCCTAAAGCCTATTTTATGAAAATAATGTCAATAAAGGGACTTAGCTTAGCACTGAGTGAACCTTACAATGAGAGGTGTTGACTTTCCTTGGAGGAAGATTCACCATTGGTTTCTCATAAGGTGTTGACTTTTCTTGGAGGAAGATTCACCTATGGTTCCACATGATGTGTTGACATCCTTAGGAGGGAGATTCACCTATGGTTTCTCATGAGATGAGGACTCCAATACTAATGGGCATGGAGAGGGTACAATACATATCTCTTAGTTCCATAACTATGTTGTCCAATAGGACCTAGCAAATGGATCCACCTAAAATTCTAGAATGATGTTAATGTTCTACCTTGGCAAGTAGAGCACCTCCTTTCAGTGTGGGGTTCTACAACACCGAATTTCATGTTTAGTCACATGGTCTTATTATCGGTTAAAGCTAGGATTTCCCTAAAGTAAAATGGACAATGGAAGTAATGTAATGAGCTCTAACTAGGATGACCTAAGGGAAGTTGCCTATTGTAGGTGAGAGTAATGAACTTACCTATGCATTGCACAAGTAGCTCTTGAAGGGAGTTTTAGGAAGGTGTTCTATATTTATATGTATATGTATATATGTCTCTTATGTATGGAATTATTGTCACGACCCAAAAATGGACGTGATGGCACTCGACTTATTCCACCAAGACAAGTCAGCCTAAAACTCAACCATTTCAATAAAATGCGGAAATTTCAGAATCAATTCAAAACACCCCCAAAATGGTTGTCACGTATACAAGCCTCTAAAGTATTTCAATTGATTTTAAAAAAATGCTAGTCTCAAATGAACTTGTTTCTAGAATAGAACAAGGTCATAACTAAGGAGAAAAAAAGTCCGCTGAGACGACAAATAACTACCTCACAAATCTCCAAGAAGCCTCAGATAAGGAGAAGAGAAATATCACAAAGTCCAAGCTAGTAACCTACAAAAAAATTGTAGTAGCAAGGGGTGAGTACCAAACCACACGGTACCCAGCAAGTAAACTTCTAAACACAAGCTAAGGGAATAAAATACGAGTACTCCTTACACACCAACCAAACCTCCACAACTACAACCTGCATAAAAATCAGCCCAACCTAACAGTTCACAGTTTTCATAGCACCCAGCTCATCAAAATCATTTTAACAAATTACACATCCTCAACTACAAACTCAATATTCAACAATCACAACTTTCACAAAAGACACTCAAAATATCAGCAACACACAAGATCAAGTTTGTCAAATGGAGGTAATCAAATATCAAGTACTTCCCAACCACCAATAAAACACATAATCATTAAGAATGAAGAATGTAATGGGATGCAATGCAATATGACACCATGAAATGATATGCCTCAAAATACCAAGTACTCTCTCAACCGTATATACATGATACTCCTCGGAAATACATCGAGAGTTCATGACCCATGGGAGACTCGCGAGGTCCATATACCGACACGGACGATCTCCACGTGTCTGTGCGGACGATCTCAACGCACTATCATAATTCAAACAAATTCCGCACAGACGATCTCTACGTGCCCAAATTATAATCATAACTTCTCCATCGCACGGAAGATCTCCATGTGCCCAAATAATCATAACTCGATCTCAACACGGACGATCTCCACGTGTTATACCTTTACTCATAAACAATCTCATGTCAATGCATGTGCACAATATGATATCAAATAAAGGAGATAATGCAACATCTCAATAAATAAAATGTCGCTATGACATATAATCACCTCAATTATCACAATTATACGGGTTCAGTAAAGAACAAAATCACTCATAATAAATCAAGTCAATAATATATCAGCTAATGCCCATATGCTTTGGCATTCTCGGATTACAATCCACATTCTATATTAATAAACTTTGCTCTTATAACACCGACACTCATACCGTTCTCAACCCATCGCACAAACAATTATTCACATTGTCTTTTATTATCCCTTTTTATCATTAGAATTAATCAAGGTGGACAAGTCAACCCTTCACCAAGTTCCATTACTCCCAAACATATACCACAAGGAAATACACACATTTCATACACTTAACAAGAGTTTAGAAATCCACTTGCCTCAATCAATCAAGAATTCACTCCGGGACTTGAGTCTTCCCTTTCGTTGAACTTCCAACTCAAAGCAATCTATTCAAATAAATGACCACAATAAGATTTTGAGACTAACAATACTCACATTACTATGTCTAGTCTAGACTCATTAAAACTCATCAAAACCAATAATCAAGTTTCTAAATATTGATGTCAACTAACATGTCAACTCTTTTTTTTAAATTTCCTCCAAGTTTCAAGTCTAGGGTTAAGTTCCAATTTCTCCATCACCATAAATCAAATATTATTCATATACTATAATACACTTAATATTTAATTGTCTATCTTAATATATCAAAAATTTAAATTATAATGTAACAATAAGAAAATAATAAGCACTAGAATCGGCTGATTACGGAAAATATTTACCAGATGTTATTCACGTAACCCAATTCCAAATTCCTAAGGCATACTGACAAATTTCTCTAATGGCAATCATTGCCAATTAATACTTTTGACAGTAACAAGAATTGATGAAATAATTTATAATACTCCCTCCGTCCAGAAATAATTGTCAGGTATACTAAAAATAGATGTCCAAGAATAATTGTCAATTTAAACAATCAACAACTAATTAGCTCATTTTTCCAATTCTACCCTTAATAAAGAGAAAGTGGGTGCTACTTCCTAATTAATTGACAATAATTGATTGTAGGGTTATATTAGTCAAATTACATATTATATTAAATTTTTCTTGAGAATGTGTATTATTTAAACATGACAATTATTTCTGGACGGAGGGAGTATTAAAGTTGATGCATTAATTCTTGACTTTAAGTTGACACCTTCTTTTATTTCTATCCATCATCACATACTAATTAATATATTTATATATATAACAATATTGAGTACTCATGCATTCAACAATCAAGTTTACAATTAATTTTTTTTTTTAATGTATGAGAATTGATTACCTGCAGTTTGTTTGTTTGCCGCCGCCGCCTCACGCATGTGAGGTTAGGTTCTTCCTCTTCCTTATTTTATTTTCTGAATTAATTAGGTTCTAAAAGTGATAAATTATAGTAAAAAAAATTAATAATAAAAATAAAATAGTATTTATGTGGTATAAACAATATCTGGAGTGGTTCGACAATTAGAAGTTAGATGTTTAAAGAGTTGGCTAGATAATGAATAGGATAACCTTGAAAAATACTGTTGATATAGTTGTCATAACATTAATGGGTTGCTTAGCGAATGATGTTACACCAATTGAGGTGAGAAACTCTTTTTTGGTTTCATAGATTGATTGTATACCAAAGGTCATGATACGACTATTACAACAGTACTGATAGGTACTAGAATTATGGATGTGTTACTTTTGTTATCGACATGCCCTACGAAAGAATACATATAGCTTGGATAGATATGGAGCGAATTTGATAATATTTTAAAGTTATTCGATAGGTAGAAATGTGTGACCTATTTGGATATGATCCTCTCAATGGGTATGATGTGTTCTAGTGATGGATGTAACAGACTTTCATGATTTGGTATATGGAAACGGATACATCGATTGTTAAGCGTGAATACAAACTACTTAAGGAATTACCAATTGTACCACATGATCGTATACTGAGATTTGATATTGCATTCATATTTAATTTGAGAACTAGCTTGTAACTACAAATGAATGAGTTAGGCATTATACTGTAAGGAAAATTTTAGTGGTGGATCATTGGTACAATATTGATGTGTTTAGATTGTGAAGTGTATCTCGAGGATTCTAAATAAGGACCAGTGATTTCATCTTAAGGTTCTAGTGAATATATATATATATACTAGAATGACAAACTTATGGTTAAAGAAAGTCTCAATGAGTATACTTGTGTGAAGGTAATTGAAGATTTTAGTAAAAAGGTGCATATAAGATTGGGTTAGTCCTTTGATTTTGTTGGTATAAAAAGGTGCATATAAGATGTCATATTAATGAAAAGGTTTACTTCGTGGTGATGACAAGAGCTAACTGAGCATATGATGGTAGTAATAGTTCATGATGAATTGTGATTGAGATGCAACTATATAATAAGGGTTGTTGGTTAAACTAATTTTGTATTGTAATGGCGACTTGCAAGTATTTTAGGTTGTGGTTTGATACTACTTGGTGAGTAGCTTGATGGCATGTTATAGGAGATATTATGACACCTCTCAAATAAAATTCAAAGGAGCTATAGTCATAATAGAAATTAATAGTGGGATTGTAGTGTAGCCTTTATGAAAGGGTAAAAGTAAGAATATTTTCTCTTATTGCATGAGCTAAAGATGTATCATGAAAGGGGTTGAAATTGGGTTCAGAGATACGTGATTTCATCTGATTTGCTCTGATTATGGTAATAGTATCACAAATTCATCAAATTGGTTTAAAAAAAACTATTGGATAAGGCTTGAAAAGAAGTGTATAGACGTTCAGTTCGAGTGTGACAATTAGTTATTTTGTGGTTTTGAGTTTGAAAATGAGTATGGTTGAATTTTTTTGCGAAAGATGTGATAAGGTCGATGGAGAGGCGATCTATGACAAACTAAGATACATGAATTCATGATAAGAATAATTAATGTATGAGCTAATGTTGATAGATAATGAGATTGAACTATATAGTTGAAATCAAAATTATAAGTTTTTCATTGTGAGTCTATGTTTGTGGTAGTAGGTTTTGTCAATATATGAATTGGTAAGGTGATAAATGATCAGTCACGTTGAATATTGAGCATTTGAAAGAACATGTACAAGGTTTAGATCGTAGGGTTTGCCACTTTTGATTGTTAAAGAACCTGAGGAAAGGTTTCACTTAAGATTTCGATTTGGGGATAAGGTAAAAATGTCAGGCATTGTTGGCAAAAGAATAAGATTGGTAAGCGGGTCAACAAAAGGAACAAGAGTCTGGTATATTAAAGAGTTTAATATATTAGGAATTTTGTGTCATGGAAATAATTTAAGAGACGTAAAGGAATAAGACCTATAGACTCTTGGTTCGAAGTGAAGGTTGCATGAGTTTTCATATATAAGTTCTAATATGACTATGAATGTGAATTTGTTCGATATAGACTTATTAAGGTTTTATCATCGATTTTTATAAAGATGGAGTTTTAGTTTGGGTGACAAGTAATGATGTGTGAAAGATTTTATGTGAATATGTCGAGCTAGATTATTCAAATTATGATAAGTGACTTATGGATACACAACAATATGGACCTATAATTATACATGGTTATTGAGATTTTTGAGGGGATTGAAACTACTATTTTGATAGGACGATATAAGTCGTTATGATGCTTTACATAGGCCTACTATAGTGAGTAAAGGTTATGAGCTTATAGTATACAAAATTATGGGAGTCACCAAGGATTTCTTTGAGTTTTGGCATGAGGTATATGATGGTTTTGGGTATTAGTTGAAGTTTGGTATACAAAAAAAAGTTTATGTGAAGTTGACATTGAGTTTTATTCAATGGTTATATCTCGATGATAAGGTACTTTTAGATCTGGAATTGGTGTTATCAGTCTTAGGTATTACCTGTATTTGTCACGAAATACTTAAATGGAAAGAGAGGGAGTCATAGTTCAAAATTTTTGAAGGTGATAATGTGCTTTCTAAGAAGAGTTGAATACAAGTGACAGTTTGAGAGTAAGGTAAATGATTGATATAGTTATGATGTTTGTTGGTATTAAGAGAGTTAGATTCAATGGAGTCTTGTGAGAAGTATTAGGGATTTGATGAATTGAGTATTTGTAATGTTGTGATGGAGACTAGATTGGTGATTGTGGGTAACTAGAAAAATTAAAGAGATAAAGTCGTATGAATGAAAATGTTTGATATGGGCATGTTGGAAGAACTACTTAGTATTATACACTTTGGTTTTATACATTCAAATGTGACCACATATTTTGTTCCGGACATGATTTCAAGTATGATTCATTACATATGTTCATGTGTGTTTCTACATCTATGGGTGAATTTCTAGTGGTGGATCGGATGTTCCGATGTTCTATTGTCCTCTTGATAAGGTAGGATCCTTGGGCAGACTTGGGCATTTCAGTTAAGATAGATGTGGTGTTGGGTTAAATAGTGAAAGTATACCAGTAATTCTACGCTCACAACGTTGCTTATGAGAACTTATATAACAGCTACTATGAAAGGTTACAATTGTCTAAGAGTGTTGTTAGAGGTTCTGCATTTTGAAATGTATCGCTTGTTGGGTGCTTACTTGATCTTATTCTTCTTTGGGTTAGATAAGTTTGATTCTCCCTTGATAACTACCCAATATATAAAGATCGGATTTATATAACTTAAGCTCGTTAAAGGATTGTGTTGTGAAAAGGAAATTTTGATAAGATATATGATGACTTGTACAATATGAGTATGTGGTAGTTGGTTCAGGTTCACATCTGATTGTAGTGGGTATTTATTCAAAATATTTCTTATTTATGTGAGAAAAGATTCGTCAAGATGGTTGTATTATGGTCTAGTGGGTTTCTTTCACCCACCCTCTAACTTTATTCATTACAACAATTAGAGTTAAATTCAAAGCAAATCTTGAAACTTTTGATGAAACGTTTGAAGTTCTTGTTGATTGAATTGTTGTTGATCGCTGTTAGTTGTAATCTATGTTTTTGGACTATTGTCGAGTCTAAATCATTGGGTAATAAGTTAATTAGGGAGCCTAAGTGTTTGTGGTGGAACCCATGGGAGTTTGGGAAGGTTTAGAGATGAAAAACGAAGAAGAAAGTCAGAAAACCCGTTGGATAGATGCTGGGCCGCCGCGCCTCCAATTTCCCTCAGGAAATAGTCTGTCCGTAAGGCTCTGGCGCGCCACGCCTCTCAGAGCCCCTGAGGACAGCCTCTGTCCGTCAGTCAATGGCGCTCCGTGCCTCTCAGAGCGCCCCGACCCCCTGGAGACCCCGTTTTTTCCCTATCTTTTTGTACTAGTTCCTAAGTGATGTACCCCTCATTCCTAGTTGTTTCCAACACTCTAAGGTACATCTAAACATTATGAAATCATCCATAAACATAAGCTCATGATCCTTGAATCCATAATTCAATTCAAGAAAAGTTAAGATCAAAGTCAAAGAAGTTAAGAGCCAAGTCTAGAAGTTAAAAACCGAGTCAAAGTAAAGTTATAAGTTTTCTAAAGTCTTTCACAAATGTTTTCACTTTGTTATAAAGACTTAAAGTTCAAGTTAAGTAAAGAGCAAGAGTTGAGTTTATTTCTCCAAAGCTATAAGGGAACTAAGTATTCCCTAAGAGTCAAGTTTCAAGTTAAGTAAAGAGCAAGAGTTGAGTTCATTTCTCAAAAAAGATATAAGGGAACTAAGTATTCCCTAGAGGTTTACAAATGTTTCACATTTGAGTGAAAAGGGGAACTGGAAGTTCCAAAGCGTTTTGAACAAAAAAAGGGGAATATTGATTCCAAGAAAAGCTTCATAAAGCTAAAGGGTTCAACAAATTATCTCAACCCAAAGAGAAGTATGTTTTACTAAAAGTATGAGCTAAGTATGTTTTGGGAGTAGTATTGAGCACCGATGTGGGGATGAGAGTTCTGATTAACTCAAGTCTTCATGTAAACCATGCAGCCACCATGTGAATTGACGGAGCATACTTTTTAAATGATCAGGTAAGGAGAGCTAGTGGATCCACTAAGTTGAGTAAGGTTCTATACCGATGGAAAGGTGTATGATGGTCCTCTTGCAACGTGAGGTAAGAAATTGTATCATCACATAGGCTCATAGAGATGGTTGTCGGTTAGAGAATCTCCCACTAAAGTTATTACTTTTATATATAAGTAAAGTTGTATTTGTCATTGCATTTCTTTAATGAGCTGAGTTGTATCATTGTTTTACAAGTTTTATATATATATATATATATATATATATATATATATATATATATATATTTATACCCTTTAAGTTGAGTATATCCTTGAGTTGAGCAGAGCCAAGGTCAGATCATCAAATTCCCTCAATCTTAAGTCGTTGTTTAGCCCTCCAACTCGCATACTCGTACACTCAATGTAATGCCAGTTGATTTGTATCATTTTATGATACAGACGTAGGTACCCAGGATCAGCAGGCAGTGCTTCGTTGATCCAGATTGAGCTTCAGAGTTTGTTGTGAGCCTCCTTGCATTCTGGAGGACATCCTTATCATATCAATATTAGCTTAGATTTTAGGATGTTGTGGGGTTTGTCCCAACATTCCTCTCTAGACAGTTTAGAGGCTTCGTAGACTATAGTATTTCAATTTGGAGTTGTTTTCAGTTATTAAGACTCAAGTGCCATTTTGGCCAAAGTGATGATATGAAGTATTTTCCTTTAAATATGTTTTATTCGTGTTTGAGTGAAGTTTTGTCTTCCGTTGATTTAAGTAGCCAAGCCAAGGGTTCGCTTGAGGTCCAGCAATGGTCTTCGAGTGCCGGTCCCGCCCAGAGTGTAGGCTCAGGGCGTGACAGATGCACAGGCATAAGCTACACGTATTCCTTCCTAAGACCCACTATTAGTGATGAGTCTAAGAATTTGACTCATTTGGGCTTTGTTTTATTTATTGTAGTATCCTCATATGCCTAATTTTTGCTCTAAACTGGTGTTAAAGTGTTGATTTATAGCATGGGAGGTTAAGGAGCACACAAGCTGAAGAGGTGAAGAGAAGCGATCTTGATAATTGTTAAGACTACTCAGCGAACCGCCGAGTTGCCCTTTAGCCTGCCCAACTTTAAAGTAAACCACTTCCGGGTGAGAGAATTTGGGTGATCAATGTTCCCTATTGGTGAATTTCCGAGATTTTATTCGCCAAAGACATCGAAAGTTACAACATTAAATGGATTAAAACCAATGCAACCAAACGGCGGATCACCAACCTTTTCGGCGAAGTTTAACTTATCTCGCCCAATGGCTTTTCAAGCCTAAAATTGGGCAACTATAAATTGAAATTTTAAATGAATATTGAGTATCAGGCTATGGACAGTTTTCTTTTAGTTTTGGAAGTTCGATTGTATACTTTGAAGCTTTTGAGGCTCAAACTTGAAGATTCGCAAATGGGTTTTTGAATTTCTCAACTCGGACCATTGTAAATACTTAAGAATCCTTACCCATATCATGGTTCTTTCATTTTGTAACCATTTTTATATTTTTATGATGTGTAGCTAAAACCCTAATTCTTGTGTATGATCATGTGTTTATATGTCTAATTATCATATGAGTATTGTTGTTTGGTGATAAAATTGTTGTTTTAATGTCGATTTAATCATTAGATGAGTTTAAATTTATGAATTGCAATTGTAAATGCAAATACAATTCTAAGTTTGAGTTCTTAGCTTGCTTGAGAGAGAGGTTTTGGAACCAAAGCTTTTGAATAATGATTTGTCGGTACTGGTTTAATATGGGTTCAGCTCGAGAGAGTGAGTCCAAAATCAAATCCTACCCATCTAGCTCGAGAGAAAGGATGCATTAAGGTTTGTGGAATGGTTATTTTGTTAAACTTGTTGATGTTCAAAAGAAATCACATGAGTCATAATAGTTGTTCGAGAAAAATCTATTGCTCTTAAAGTCCAGCCTACCCACAATGTTTCAACAAATTATTGTGAGATTTCAATTACCCATATAGCATAATTATCTTATAAACGATCACATTCCGAGAATTCCTCGTAATATTATTGTTTTCGTTATTCTTGTTCTTATTTCAGCTGGTAATTACAAATCCAAACCCCCATCATACATTCATTGTCACCCCTTTAGATTTCTTTGTATGTCTTTGATAATGTTTATTCCTATAACCGTGTAGACCATATTTGTTCTTCATAATTGAATTTGGACATGTATCGCTCCTGGTGGGTTTGACCCCAACTCTTTGTTGGGTTTATACTAGATCATGATCGTTTACATCTAAAATTGGCAGAGTTGTATTTGAGACGTTAATCAGTTAGCGCAAGATATTATGAGTATCCTGAAGGGTTGTAAGTGACTCAACCTTCAGTTAACCCTCACATTGTTGGTGCAATTACGAAAATGGGTGGAGCAGTAGACACTAATGCCTTTCTTTCATCCCCTATTGGGTCATATGATGACTGGTAATGAGCATGAGATGCTGACTAAGTTTTTGAAACTAAAGTCTCTTGTGTTCCTTGGTTTTAAGAGTGAGGACGCCTATGAGTTTATTTTGGACTGCTATAAGAAGCTTCATAAGTTAGATATTGTACATCTGATGCAGTGGTACATGTACTATTCTTGTTTGTTACCGAGTGGATAATGTATTGTTTGATCCAGGTTCTACCTTTTCATACGTGTCAGTTCAGTTTGCCTTGGGATTTGATGCGGTATGTGATATACTTGATGCCCCCATCCATGTTTCTACCCTAGTTGGAAGTCTGTCATAGTAACCTATATTTATTGTGGTTGTCCTATTATGTTTATGAGTTTCCAAAGTTGGGATGATTTACAAAAGTTTAATATGACATCCTTTGATATATTCTTAGGCATGAATTTGTAGTCCCCCTATTATGGTGTGCTTAATTGTAATACAAAGTCGATGACTCTAGAAATTCCAAGAACGAAAAAGTTTGAATGGAAATGGGTGTACAAGCCTAACTCAGATAAGGTCATATCCTCCATTAAGGCTAGGAATTGGTAGGGAATTGATGTTTAGCGTATTTAGCTCATATTCGGAATGTCGAGGTTGAGTTCCCCAATTGAGTGTATTCATGTAGTGTCTGAATTTAGAGAAGTGTTTTCTACTGATTTGCCTGGTATGCCTCCGGATAGAGATATAAATTTCTGCATTGACTTGGAACCTGGTACTCACACCATCTTCATTCCTCCTTATCGTATGGCTGTGGCGGAGTTAAGAGAGCTTAAGGCTCAGATTCAGAATTCTTGATAAAGGTTTTATCCATTCTAGTGCTTCCCCGTGGGGTTCTCTTGTCTTGTTTGTTAAGAAAAAAATATTAGTATGAGAATATGTATAGACTATTGACAGTTGAATAAGGTTACCATTCGGAACATATATCCACTACCTCATATGGAAAACCTTTTTGACGAGTTGCAGTCCGCATCAATTTTATCTAAGATTTATTCAAGTTTTGGTTACCATCAGTTAAAAATTAGGCTTGAGGATGTACCAAAAAGGGCATTCGGGACTCGCTATGGGCACTATGAGTTTCTAGTAATGTCGTTTGGGTTGACAAATGCGCCTGCATCTTTCATGAGTTTAATGAATGGTGTGTTCAAACAATTTCTACATTCGTTTGTGATTGTTTTTTATCGATGACATGTTTTATTCACAGAGTAAGGAAGAGCATGTTGACCATCTTCGTATAGCTCTGGGTGTTCTTGGAAAACAAAAGTTGTATACGAAATTTTCTAAGGGTGAGTTTTGGTTGACTTCAGTTGCCTTTTTGGGGCATGTGGTTTCAAGGGAAGGGGTAATGGTAGATCCCAAAAGATTGAAGCAGTCAAGAATTGGGTTTGGCCTAGCTCTGTAACTGAAATTATGAGTTTTGTTGGGCTCGCCAGCTACTATCGTACATTTGTAAAGAATTTTACTTCTATCTCCGTGCATTTGACAATGTTGACCAAAAAAAAGAGGTACCATTTGGATTGACTGACAAGTGAGAAGAGAGCTTTCAAAAGCTCAAGACTCTTTTGACCACAACACCTATCTTGGCACTACCGGTGGAAGGTAAAGATTTCATTGTTTATTATAATGCTTCACATTTGGGCTTGGGTGTTGTGTTGATGCAGGGTAAGAATGTCATAGCTTATACATCGCGGCAGTTGAAGGTATATGAGAGAAATTACTTGACACATGATTTGGATTTCGCAGCGGTAGTGTTTGCTCTCAAGATCTGGCGGTATTACCTTTATGGTGTCAAGTGTGAGGTATTTACTGACCATTGTAGCCTACAAAATATATTTACTCAAAAGGAATTAAATATGAGATAACGAAGGTGGATGAAATTACTCAAGGAATATGATGTGACCATCCAGTATCATCCGGGTAAGGCTAATGTGGTGACAGACGCATTAAGATGGAAGACGGTGAGTACGGATAGTCTAGCTTGCTTGGGTATGACCAAGTGACCTTTGGTTAAGGAAATTCAAACATTGGAGTTCAAGTTCATACAGTTGGGCATCTCACAAAAAAGTGGGTGTTAACTAGAATTGAGGTTAGGGTCACCTTCATTGAGGAGATCAAGGCCAAACACTTTGAAGATGAGAGTTTGAATGAGCTCAGAAAGAAGATAGTGTTTGGAAAGACACAAGATGCGACTTTAGATGCGAGAGGTGTGCTCGGTTTTAAAGGAAGAATTTGTGTTCCCCTAGTGGATGACTTGATTCAGAAAATGTTGACATAATCTCATGGTTCGCGATATTTCATTCTTTCGGGTGTGACCAAGATGTACTGAGAGTTGAAGCAACTTAATGAAGAAAGATAAAGCGGAGTTTGTGGCTAAGTGCCAAAACTGCCAACAAGTAAAATATAAACATCAAAGGCCTGCATATTTGCTTCAGAGAATGCCAATTCCGGAATGGAAGTGGGAAAGTATAACTATGTAATTGGGGAAGTTTGATTCTATTTGGGTAGTGGTTGAGATTTTAATAAAGTCAACCCACTTCATTCCAGTCAGAGTAGACTATAATGCGCAACAATTGGCTAAGGTGTTTGTGAAGGAGATAGTAAGGCTGCATGGATTGCCCCTTTCTATTATTTCGGAATGTGGTACGCTGTTCACATCCAAGTTTTGGGGAAAATTGCATAAGGAGTTGGGTACTCAACTCACCTTTAGCACAACTTTCCATCCCCACACGGAAGGGCAATCAGAGAGAACTATTCAAGTGTTAGAAGACATGTTGAGGGCATGTGTGATTAACTTTGGAGTAAATTGGGATAAGTTCCTACCATTGTGTGATCTCTCCTATGATAACAGTTACTAGTACAACATTGATATGACACCCTTTGAGGCACTTTACGAGAGAGGATGTACATCACCTATATTATGGTTTGAGGCTAGAGATGTGAAACCGTTAGGGGTTAACTTGGTGAAGGTTGTTCATGATAAGGTAATAAGCATCCAAGCTAAGCTCCTAGTAGCAAAAAGTAGACACAAAAAGTATGCGGATCATAAGGTAAGAGACATGGCATTTCGGACTAGTGAGAAAGTTCTTCTTAAAATGTCACACATAAAGGAGTGATGAGATTTGACAAGAAGGGCAAGCTTAGTCCTCGATACATTAGAACATTCAAAATTCTTGACCGTGTAAGGCCAATGGATTATATGTTGGATTTACTTCCTAACTTATTGGGAGTACATCCGGTATTTCATATGTCAATGTTGAAGACGTATCATGGCGATAAGATTACATCATAAAGTGGGACTCAGTGTTATTAGACAAAGACCCTAAGTATGAGGAGGAACAGATTGTAAATTTTTTATTGCAATATCCAGAAGTAGAGGTCCAAGGTGATAAATTCTATGTATGTTCAATAGGAGCATCGTCCGGTTGATAAAGTTACATGGGAAACTGAGAATGACATGTGTAACAAGTATCTCCAGTTGTTCAACTATTCAAGTACTACTTTACCCTTACTTTAGCCAGTTTTTCCTAGTTGATCACTCGGTTAGTGATGGGAAAATTGGAATCTATTGAAACGACCTAATCTCGTCGTTAGGGAAAATCCAATGAGGAAAGGATTGAACCAGGAAAACTATTGGGATGTAACATTACGGAAAATCATATGTCTAGTGAAGAGTCCAGTAAGTCCGTTAAAATGCGTATTGGGGTACATAGGCATCCCAATGCCCAATATTGAGAAATATTGGGCAAATCATAGAATATTGGCTAAGGGGTGTTAGCCAATTACTATGTACACGCAAGTAGTTAAAATAACTATATTCTTCATATATGGACCAAGATACATTCTCATCAAGATGAGGCTTGTCTGCGACCTCTGAGAGGTCAACGACGCCGGTTGTGATCCGGATGCCAGAATCCGGGTCATGACAAACTTGTTATTAGATCATGAGGTTAAAGTACCTAGGAACTAAAGCTCAACACAACCACGTTACGTAGTTTCTAGCTTATAATTGTGAAGCGCGCCACAATCATGACTTAGAGACTACGCGATGATAGGAAATTCTCCCTTCTTGTACTCTTTATCGTGTTATCTAGAGCTTTGACACTTTGTGTCATTATAAGTGCCTAACTTTCTTCTTGTGTGAACACGTAGAAGGATACACACAAGAATTAGGATGGCCAAGTGGTCTAAGGCGCCAGACTAAAGATCTAGCCTTCCCAAGAAGGGCCATAATGGAAATACCCAACTTGGACGAAAGGTGTGTGGTGAGTGTGGTTTTCGCATAGAGGTGAATGCATGGTAATGTCTAAAAGCCTGCTATGAGTATTGATGAGGAGGAGAAGGATAAGTTGTCTGCATACCAACTCAAGAATATAGCTTAGACATGGATTTGCTCCATAAGTGTTATGCTACGATAGATTGTTGAAACAGGGTAGTGAGACTTCAGTTTCCAAATGAGTTAGAGTTGAAATGGGAAGGGCGTGGTTACAATCTTTAGGCCAACAAGATGTTACCTAAGAAGTTAGATATACTCTTACTAAGTCTGGTTTATGTTTAACAAAACTCTAAGTTTAAGTGCTTTAGTCGATTTGGTGTGATAGGTCACTAATCGTATGTCTTATAATAGCACTATGTGAGTTAAAACGAAGTTATGTTTGCATTTCATGTGTTGTTTTTGTAGCATAGACAAGTTTCTTGTGTTGCATGATTTGTGATGTGCATTAAGTTAAGTGTGATTGAAAAGGAAATGCCTTAATCTCAAATATGAAGCTTCAAATAAACTTGAATGTTATGCATCATCCCAATAAGTGTGAATCAGATATTCACAAAAGTGAAACGTTTAAGCATGATGGAGTAACTTTCGGAAATCACCCTCTTTCTTTAAATGATGTATAAGTGTCATTCGGGGACGAATGTTTCTAAGGGGGGGATAATGTAACATTCCGGAAAATCATATTTCTAGTGAAGAGTCCAGTAAGTCCGTTAGAATGCGTATTGGGGTACATAGACATCCCAATGCCCAATATTGAGAAATATTGGGCAAATCATAGAATATTGGCTAAAGGGTGTTAGCCAATTTCTATGTATACACAAATAAATAAATAGTAATATTGATCCTCAACTCAATTCATTAAGTATTAGGCATTTTAATGCCCAATATTGAGAAATATTGGGCATATCATAGAATATTGGCTAAGGGGTGTTAGCCAATTACTATGTACGCGCAAGTAGTTAAAATAACTATATTCTTCATATATGGACCAATATACATTCTCATCAAGAAATAGGTATCCCAATGCGCAATATTGAGAAATATTGGGCATAGTATAGAAAATTGGCTAAGAGGTGTTAGCCAATTTCTATATATGTATACTCAAGTATTTAAGATATAATCCAAGCTTCTTTAGAAATTGTACCTTCAATAAAGACCCTAAGCTAATATAATTGGCATTATATACATATAGATCCACAACCAACGTGTGAGGTATGAGGAATCCAAGTGTCAAGCGTAGATACCATAGCACATGACCATTTAAAATGATCATGTAAATTAAGCAGTGCCCTAGGACATGGTGAGGATCCTTGGGACAATAAGTAAACATTCCCAAATGAACCATAAATAATAGTTAGTTAGGAAAGTACAACCAACCCATGTGCAAGCACATGTGCAAGACATGTGAAGAAGCTGCCAAAGGAGGGGACCACCCTAACCGAATTGGGTTAGGGTAGTTAGGGGGAAAAATGTGCACAAGGGACCACTCCATGTGGGGCCTAACTTTATAATCAATTCTAGACTCTAACCTACTGCCCTAAATAACTAACTAATGTAGGACCAAATGAAATAAACTAATTAGTGCACCCGACAACCTAGGACTAAATCGGGTTGACACTAACCTAGTACTAGTTGAAGAGACAACCTAGTAGCTAACCTAGGATGGTCCAAAAGGTTAGTTATGGTCCTAACAACTTAGGGGTACTTTAGTAATTCCCCTAGGTTACCTAATTAATTAATTTAGCAAATTAATTAATTAATTTAAAAGGGATAAAACCGAATCTAAAAAGGAAATTTTCAGATTTCGGTTAAGACAAGAAAGGGACAACGTAGTACCTAACCTAGGATGGTTCAAAGAATTAGTTAAGATCCTAACGACTTAAGGGTACTTTATTAATTACCCTAGTCTACTTAATTAATTAATTTAGCAACTTAATTAATTAATTTAAAGGGGCAAAACCGAAATCACAAAGCAATTTCCAGATTTCGATTAAAACAAGAAAAAGACAACCTAGTACCTAACCTAGGATGGTTCAAAGGATTGGTTATGGTCCTAACGACTTAAGGGTACTTTAGTAATTACCTTAGGTCACCTAATTAATTAAATTACCAATTTAATTAATTTGATTAAATGATCAAAACGAAATTCTTACACTAACCTAGTACAACTCAAGAAACATCCTAGTACTTAACCTAGGATGGTCCAAAAGGGTTAATTTTGGTTCCAATGACTTAGGGGTAGTTTAAAACTTACCCTAGGTGCCTAAATTAATATAAAATCAAAATGTTGACCAAAACCATAGTCAACACCAATTTCCGGATTTGACTAAGTGTTATGTTCTCCTATGTTTAGTCAACTTAGGAGGGGCGTTTTGGTAATTGGTTAATTAGTTTATTAAATTAATTTATGAAACCTAAGTTGTATAATTGAATATCAGTTCTTAAACCTAAAAATCACGTTTAAACTCATAGAAAAAAAGGACGCAAAAACAGTAAGCAACGAACGCAAGAAAAAGGCAGAAAATTTATCGATTTCTCTAGGGCGATTTCAAGGTATCTTCAAGGTTTCGTTCAAGGTGGTCTTCTTAGATTAAGTTATACATAATGTATGGGTTTCTCTCCTGGAATTCTTTCTCCAAGAGTATTTTCCTTCGAACGATTCACAAGATCTTGAAAACTAGGGTTGTTCCCGTCGTTCTCGTCGAACTTCCCTTCCCTAGTATCCTTTTCGATTTCAATGTTGAATAGGTTAGAGATCATGTTGTTGGTATGTGGTGATGTATGTTCTTAACATGTATTATTCTTGAGTAATGAGTATCGAATGAACTTATGAACTTGTAATTGCGTAAAGTTAATCTTATCATGATAATTAAGGATCGATAATATGCTAAGTTAAGTCCGTGATGTGTTAAGTGAATTATGTGTCTTTGGACGAATGTTGACTTGCTGTTTTTGTGATGTTATGAAGATGCTAAAGCCATCAAATTTTAATATGATGATGTCCAATATGTTCTTAAAACGTGACACTAAAATCCATAAACTAATAATTGGCTCAAAGACATCTATGAAATCATATCTTGAATAAATTGGCTTTCCGGTTCCAATAAAATTGGCTAAATCTATTTGGTCAAAATAAATATATGATAATGGCAAGGAACTTATGTAAATGATTAAAAGATTGGCTAATGGTTCATACATATGGCAATTTAAATATGAACATACGTAAAAATTGGCTTATGCCAAAAAGAATGAATTTGTTAGTCTAACATCCCAAATCTTGAGCCAATACTAATCATATGTCAATTCTTGTGTAGCAAGAGTATCAAATATATATTAAGCACTTCTAAAGTAATATCAATGAATCCATAACCAAGGGCATGACATTCATTGGGACAACTTCCAACATGATCCACAAGAATGAACTATGAACACATGAAACTCATTGAATGAAGTGCTCATCGTCCGTAAACGGTGATATGAAGCTACTACACTAAAGTAAGTAAGTAACGTGAGTTATAACATAATTAAAGGGGTCTAAATTAAGTAAGTGACCAGAATGGGGTGTTAAAGGAAGTGAGACAAGTCTTACTTACACCAAAGCTAATTTGTTAAAAGAATGCTCACGAATGAAGGTGTTAGAATGTGTGAGACTAGTCTCATTAACACCTAAGGATGATATGTAAGGACAATTCACATTCATCAATGTAAAGTAAGGATGATATGTAAGGACAATTCACATTCATCAATGTAAAGTAAGGATGATATGTAAGGACAATTCACATTCATCAATGTAAAGTAAGGATAATATGTAAGGACAATTCACATTTCATCAATGTAAAGTAAGGATGACAAGTCATCAAAAGAGTAAATAAGTCTCAATCATACTCTATATGTAAGTGTAAGGACAGTTCACACTTAATACTAATGATGAGATGAGAAATCATCTAATGAGCTATGATGCATGCTAGAAGCCAGCTTCCATGATGTATGAGTTGAATGTAATGGAACTTTATACTGAGCACCGATAGGCTATCTATGAGCGGTGATGCCTTCCTTCGGGAAGGGCAGAGGTTCACGTAACTCTCATGAGATGAGACTGTCCGGCATGCCGGGTATGGGTCTTCTTATATCTCCTAGTCTTTGAACCTATACTGCTAATATAGGGATATAGCAGGGTTCAATTCCCTATATACGCTAGCATATTTTGGTTTCGCCTTGGCCAGTGACTCCACCTCTTTTCGGTGTGGGGAAGACACTGGATTTCATGATGCTCACATGATCTATGTCGGTTAAGGTTGGAGTTTCTCAAAGTATGAAAGATAATGAAATGAACGATACCGAAGGTGTTTGTGCAAGACAATCAGGAGGTGAAATCAGATTCAAGTAATGACATTAGGTCATTCTTGGTCATTGCACTTCATGATCCCGATGAGAGTCTTAAACTTCATCCTAGGTATAGCTGGTGTTTACATTAGCCTACGAATGAATGAAATGAATAATGTGAAGTACGAATGAACGAATGAAGAAGACTCTGTGTTTGCTAAAGAAGGCCCTCGGGTTGAGGTCACATATGTTGGGTCCTCACTTGAGATGTCTTAATGATATATCAACGATTCCAAGGTCTCGTGTATATTAAATGTATAATATATAAAACATGAAAGTATTGAAATCAATGGCATAACCAATAGAGAATGGCTTATGAAATGTAATGAATACTTGATGTAATGAATAACTTGTTGTAAGGATAGTCAAATAGTGTCCAATAAAGTTTACAATAAGTAAAGGGCATAACTAATAATGAATCCTCATGTTATGAAAATGATAAATCCAAATAAATTGGCTTATAATGATTTTATATAATTGGCAAAAGATATTAGCCAAATAAGATTGGCTTATAATAACTTCTTACCTTAGGCCAATAATACAATAATAGGAATCGTCACTAAAGATTGGTTTATAAAGAATTCATGCCCAAGGTAAGCAAGATCATAAGCTTTAATGATATGCCCCAAGATCTATGCACATTATGCAATCAACTAAAGAATGAGTATAGTCAATAAGTATTGACTTATAAATATATTCATGCCCCAAATTGTAGTTAAGTCATTTTCTTAATCTCTTGAATTACTTACTTGATTCATTGTGGGTATGTGACTACAATGAATCATTGCACTTGTAAGTAAAACATAGGACCAAAGGAGTTATTGAACTACACAACAAGAAGAAGAAAAAGACTGAAAAATAATCTAAGTGTACAAAGAGGAGCTCTCGGGTTTGGAGGATCAAAAATTCAAATCTTTGCCCGAGTGGTTCTAAAATTATGTTGATGATACTAATGTCTTGTATTCATATATAAAATGAGTTGTGTGCTTTGAATGCATTAAAATACATCATATTCATACCACAATTCACATCTAACGAATTAGGAAAGTCTAATGACTAGACTTTCCAGAAATGGCATGTTTCTTAGGAAGAGCTTTCATTGATCATACATAGCTTTATGTGTATGTGTGCATACACCCATACTTAGTACAAGTGGTGTACTAACCCCCTACTATTTACTATTTTTATAGGTGCATGTCAAAGAACAGGTTGACGACACTTGCAGCGGTTTGGACTTCAGCGTTTCTCCAAACCAATTGGTAGGTCCTCATGATTTCGAGGATGCTACAGATTTAGTCTAGCCTTAGTTTTAGACATAGCTAGTGGATGTTGTACCTAGAATTTCTTTCGTACCTTCATTTCGAAGCTTTGTAATAAGGCCGTGTTTGGCAAACTGTTTATGATATATTCATCTTCAGTTTTGAATTGATTCTTCTTGTTAGATGGTTGTTCTCTTATGTTGAGCTTAGTATATGATGTATCTAGTTAATAATTATATGGAGTCTATGTATGCTTCATACATATAAAAAGTTTTAAATTTTCCGCAAATTTAACTAGATGAATGTGATGAATGCAAGATGAGAATTGTCTGCGACCTCTGAGAGGTCAACGACGCCGGTTGCGATTCGGATTCCAGAATGCGGGTCGTGATATGGGTACTAACTTGAAAATTCCTTACCTAGTCTAGATTTGGATAAAATCTTAGTCATGTGGGGTCTAGGGAAATCTGATAATTAATAAGAGATATAATTATGTTTTTTATCACATGAGTATATAACTAAGACGTTAAGAAACCCGTATGACTTGATAAAATCAAATTCCAATGAGTAGAACTCCCAAAATTGATCCTAGCGTGAGTGGGTAGTTTGTGAACGTCAATAGTTGGAGGTGTGTTCTGATATGGGGGTTTGAAACTCAAATTTCGACTCTCTATCTCCGCGTAAGCCTCCAAGATGGGATTAATCCCGCTATGGTAGGGTCGATGTTGCGGGATAGGTCTCGCTACAGTGGGACAATCGCGACTTAAGTCGGGGAAAAAACTTATTTTGTTATTTTTCTGCAATCGTTGTTCTAAAGAGTTAGGAAACAAACCCATAACGAATTCTTGATAGTTTTCCATTATTTTTGGTGCTAAATGTAAGGATTTCACTCCCCGAATCAATTTTCTGATATATTGAACATAAATATATGGGTATTTATCATTGGGGAAAGGTTTTGATCTGAAGTTGATTGTGGAAAAGGCCCTAGTTGCACCTTAGGATCATGGGTTGGGTCTTAAGTTATTAGGTTTGTTATAATCCGAGTAGATTAGACCTTAATTGTTGATCCTCGAATTAAATTATTCATTTGTAGACCAAGAACAAGCTGAAAGAATTTGGAAAGGGAAGAATCAAGTGTCTTAGAAGGATTCAAGCTTGGTTTCAAAGTAGGTAATGGTTTGATTTCCTATTTGTTTAATGTATTTTGATTGATTGACATATTGTATGCATATGTGTATGCAAATAATGAAATGTGGAAACGAACCAAATGAATCAATTTCGAACAATGCATACCATGAACCTGAGTAGTTGAATATATGATTTTAGTATTGTACATTATGGATGTGATTTTGCTAATTGGGATCGGGTGTCACGTACAGACACATGCATTGGATCGGGTGTCACGTTCTGACACACTAACAATTCGGGTATGAGTTCCATAAGGGGACCATTGTGTTGTTAAACTTATTGTTATTGTGAATGTGGAATTGTACATTTCTTCTAAAATGATAACGGAATTATGTTCCATATGTGTATATTTATTATATTGTGATTGTCTTCGTATATTGTGCCTATGGAAGTAGCGTGTGATTCTACCAGTACAATGTGGTTGTGTACTGACATTGCACTAGCTCTTTTTTTATTGAGTACATGGCATATTCAGGTGGATACTGACAGACCTCACTTAACATATCACTAATTGAGACCAAATTTCAAGGGTGAGCCAGTTCTTTCAGGCTTTCATGGAGTCCTTCATATTATTTAGTCCATTCTCTTCGGAATTAAACTATTTAGTTATTTTCTTGTGTTAGTTGGGGTTGTACCCCTTATTCTTAGACTTGTTGAACTTTAGATATTTTGGTACATTGACTTTCAGGTTCTATGCGTTGTTTTCCATAAACGTTTTGGTATCGGTTGTCGAACTCCTGAGTTTATGGGAACTCCAATGTATTCCTGCATTTAAACCTACTTCCGTATTTTTAATGTTTCGTTTTGGGGTTAGTTGGTTGGTAGTTATGGTTCTCCCACCAGAGTGTTAGTGTGGGTGTCAATCACGACAATCTGGGTTGTGACAGTCCACCATGGGCCCCGGACTGAGAGACATCGGGTATGTATCATTAGGTCAGACATGCATCATTATGCTTGACATTGCATTTCATTGCATTGCATAGCATATTTTATCATTGATGAACTTGATCATGTGTGTTGTTGATCTTGTGAGTGCATTTTTGTGGAAATTGTAATTGATGAATATTGAGTTTGTTGTTGAGGATATGTAATTTGTTAGAGTGTTATTGTTGAGTTGTGTGTTAAACTGTGAATTGTTAGGTTGGGTTGGTTACATACAGGTTGTAGTTGTGGAGGTTTAGATGGGGTTGAAGGAAGTATTGTATTCTATTCCCTTATCTTGTGCTTAGAAGTTTGCTTGTTGAGTAGCTTCTACATTTTTATAGGTTACAAGCTCGAATTTTTCGTGATACCTTCTATTCTCTTCTTTTTCGAGGCTTCCTGTGGAGATTTGTGAGGTAGATGTTTGTCATCTCGGCGGATCTTCTTACTCATGTTTATGATTTTGTTTTACTTGAGATACAACGTCATTTGAGACTTACATGTTTTCTTTCAATTCTAGTATTTACATTAGAGGCTTGTGCGCGTGACTGCCAGATTTTGGGGATTCAGTTAAGTGACTTGTTATCCGTATTAGTAATGGTTATTGAACTTCTATTTTCATTTTATTTCCACACTTTATTGAAAGGGTTGGGTTGTAGGCTAACTTGTCTTGGTGGGATAAGACGAGTGTCATCACATCTATTTTTGAATTGTGACAATGTCAATATCACCTAATAAATATAATAAATGAATTATTTTTTTTACTTTTTCTTTTTTTATTATATTCCCCATTAGAAACCCTCTATTATCATTAAGAACATCACAATTATCAAATCCACTTCTCATCCACTGACATTCCGGCAAGAGAAAAGACGGTAAATTTTTTCCAAAGAATAAAAGTCTCTATTGCCAATATATGTATTCTATTCCCCATGATTTCTCTCAAAGTTCATTGCTACACATTTTACTCATGTTGGGGGCTTATGAAGGGATATGCCAAAAGTAGTATATGGCAGTGGCGTAGCCAGAAATTTCATGAAGGGTGTCCAAGAATTGCATAGGTAAAAAAAAAATTGACGATCGGTGCACTAAAATTTTGAAATCAAACTATGTAACATTAAAATTTAATTTTTTTTAATGAAAAAATATGCTAATTTTTTTTAAATCAAACCACGTAAGATTTAGCTTGAATTTTCAAGTTTATTTAACAGGAAGTGAACTAAAAAGAAAAAATAGAAAGAGAAAATTCAGTTTATGATGAAAATCACTTTTATACTTCAAGATTTCACCAACCTTTGGCGACTTAACAACAAGATATGAAAAACAAAAAGTAAAATCAAACGAGTTTTTCTAAAAAAGAAATTCTATAGTCTTTTTCACTTTTAGTAGCGGTATAGAAAAAAATAGAATTTCCTAATTAAATTTAAATTAAATAATTACTTTTAAATTTTATTTAAAATTTTATTGGAAAAAATAATTAAAATTTAACGTTTACTGCTTTTTTTGGTTATATTTTAAAGTTATAGGTCTCTACTTTGAGATTATTCTAATAGATAATATGAGTTTTGAATTGTTGGAAAAAACATATTTATTAACTATGATTAGGTCTCTAATTAAAAATTTAAATAGAAAATATTTACTTTGAATTATTAAAAATATAACTGATTTATCAACAATAATTAGAACTTAATTAGGAGCTTTTTAAAATGTAAAAAAACAAATACAACAACTAAAATTTGAACCTGTGCGTGCGCGCATTTTGCAATGCGTTGGCCCAAGATACCGCTGGGCTAGGAGACTTTAGTGTGTTTAAGGGTGTCCAAAATGTGTTATTTAATCATTTAAGGTAAAATTTTACTTCTATATACGATATAATTTTCCGACGAAGGGTGTCCAATGGTATAGTGTACCTTCGCTCCTGGTATATGGACATGCCATATATTTTCATTTAAACCTTTTCAAATAGTCCAAGGGTATTTTTGGCCCTTTTTTGTTGAAATTATAATAAGGGAATGACTAAATGCAAAAGAGTTTCTTCTTATGAGTTAAATATGTACATTGTAAACATTTATCATTTTACTTTTCATATTTTTGTTGTAACTCAATACAATTTTAAAAGAAATTTTGTGATTTTTAATAATTCATATTCGTCGTTATGAAGTACAAGTGCAACACACGTGCCGAGATACTAGTTTGTTGGAAATGTAACTTTTCAAAAGAATTATTAGAAGTTTGTAACATCTAGAATACTATGTCCCAAGAAAAATTAATTGAACCAACAACAATACACTTCATAAAAATGAATAAATTAAAATTTAAGGTATCCATTTGAGTTTGACTTTAGGCCACAAATATGCTTGAGCTAACCAACTTTTCCTTGATTGGAACGGGCTCTATTAATAACTATACAAATATCTTCTTTTTTACTCGAGAAAACTTATTAAAGGTTGATTTATGTAAATATTTCTTTTTAGGCCATTATTTAGAATTTGTCACATTGTTTAGTAGTTGTGCAAATATAGCTCTTTCAGATTGATAAAACATTAAATAACATTTTTAAAAAAAAAAAGTTAACTGTTGGAGTAATGTTTGCTCATATCATTTTCATCAATTTGCTCCAAATGCATCTTTAAACCATTATCTAAATTAAAAAATAATTTACTAAACAATTGTTCGAGAGATGTATAACCAGCCAAAATTTTCTGGTGATTAATTAATATACAGCTCCAATGTATTTCAACTGTCTTATCTAACATCCTTATCATTATTATTAAGAAATGGGGCCATAACTAAATATTTCTCTTGAATTTTGGCATTTTGCATTTGCCACTTGGTTCCATAGTTAGGCAAGATTAGTAGCCACCGACAATAAATGATGTAGACAAGTTATTATACTCATGTCGGATCCTTTAAAAGTGTACTATTTTGAAATTCGAAGGATTCAACACGCACTATTATTGAAGTGTCCGAACGACATAAGTTGAGAGTACATAACTTACTGCAAGTGTTTACAATATACTTTTGCACCTACACATATCCATATACAAATATACTAGTAATAACAAAGAACAAAGAACCCTAAGTTATCAATCTCAGAGCTAGCTGCATTCAAGGGCAGCACTCGGGGCAACGAATCAATCCATTTTCGTTGCAATGTGGACACCTCATCGACTTCCCTTCCTCCTCTTCGAAAAATTTCTGGCTTCCATTGCAACTAGGACACGGTACAAACCTCACCTCACCACAACTTTCACAAGTGAATCCATCATTCATAAATGCGAACCCTTCTAAAAGCTTAGCCAATTCTCCGGTATCATGAAGTTGTGTAATCTCTTCTAAACCACCAATGTACTTCCCTCTTATAAACACCCGAGGCAAACTTAGTGTTTTACCTTGTAAAACATCTTGTAACTCTTTTCTATACGATGAATCCATAGAGATATCCCTTTCGTCTACACATACACGAACCCCTTTAAAGATCATACGCACGGAGCAACAATCTTCATAAGTCTTCCTGATTCCCCTCAGACTAGTAAAATACAAAACAACCTTATCTTCAGTACCTTTTAAGTAGATATGATCAGTATTACGCGAAAATGAGCTCAAACAACTTGAACTATCATCCTGATCATGCCTATATTGTTTGGAAGAGTACAATGCTTTTCTATAACTTAAAGTTACATTAGGATCCATTTTCGCCAACAATGATTCCTCAGACAAATGCTTCCATAATGGCTTCGTACTCGGATGCTCATTAGACTTCAAATATTCTTTCTGAATATCATATACAGGCGACGGTGCCATACGAAAATCTATGTCATCAAGGCCTTCCATTAGCTCCCAAGTGTTGATTGTTGCATCAGGAGATAAAGGGTCATCCTCAGATGTGGTGGGGTTGTCTAGAAATCGATGATCAAGCGATCCATAGGTAGAGGAAGTGAGTGAAACTAAGTGATTGGTGTCCCCTTTACAAAGAGGTGGATGGTGAATTAGAGGTGTAGGTAGGAAGAGTGGTGTTGATGAAACTGGAGGTGAATGTGAGTTTGATACATCTCTAGTAGCAAAGTCATGATAGGGACGAGAAACGGAGCAACCCATTAATCGAAACACCAAAAAGATTGAATCTTTATGCAAATACACCAAGAAAAAGTGAAGCATAGTATAGGGAAGAAAAGTGAAATAAATGGAAGTGAGAAGAGCTGGTTTATATAAACTGGGAAAATAAAAGAGTGAGCCTACCACTTGATCTATGAATATTTCATTGGGAAAAAACGTTCACCTGAGGTCTCGGGTTCAAACTCTGAATATATGAAAAAACTCTACACCAGATGAAAAAACAAAAAATAAATGCTAGACAATGATCAAGATTATAAGCAAACATTAGAGGTAAATAGAAATACATAACTTTCTTCTTGAATACATCAATACAAAGTAAGTTCCCTATTATTATTTCGAAAACAATACCCCCTTGTTATCAACTAGAAGCAAACAACATTACTTTTCATCTACGTTGCTCGGACTGCACTAATTTTAGAGGATCCAATAGACACCTGTCGACATTTTTGAACAGTCCGAGCAAAACATAGCTTTTCACAAAGATTATAACCTTAGCAAGCAATTTCAAGAGACGGGTAATCGGTGTAGCCAACAACGGGATCAGTCTTATAGAAAGTGCTCCTATCATGTTTGTTCAACGGTGCATTCTCTTCAAAACGTTTAGGCAAATCAGGATTTGCCAAAAACAAACGTCCAAATGAAACTAAATCAGCATAACTTTCAGTAATTGCTTCATCTCCATCAGTTTTATTGTATCCACCAGAAGCAATAAGTGTCCCTTCAAATGCAGACCTTATTGATTTTAGGCAACGAGGTTCGTCCTTTGGCTCAAACACATGTAGATATAAAACTCCAAGCTTAGTGAGTTCACTAGCCAAATAAGTCGATAGAAATTCTGGGTTCGAGTCTTTTTTTCCATACACTTGAGAAAATAGAGAGAGTTTTACACCAACTCTGTCTGATCCAATTTCATCCACAACTGCTCCTATAATTTCGAAAGCAAGTCTACAACGGTTCTCAATGCTTCCACCATATTCATCGGTTCTATCGTTGACTTGATCATTCAAGAACTGATCGATTATGTAGCTGTTTGCAGAGTTGATCTCGACTCCATCAAATCCTTCATTTTGAGTAACAACAACATGTTATCAAGTAAAAAAAGTTGTGCAATGTTGTAAAGTTGTGTTGAATTAAAAGATAAGTTATTACCAGCTTCAATGGCATTGCGGGCTGCAATTCTAAAATCGTTGACAATGATAGGAATTTCATTAGCTTTTAGTTGCTTTGGTGTTGGTTTGAAGTACTCACCATCGTCAGGTACTACACATTGTTAAGAACAAAATACAAGAGCAACTCAATCACAAAAATAAGCTCAAGAACTGCAAAATTGTTTAACATTAGCTCACAAAGACGGAACCATAAAAGTTAGCTAGCTCGAGAGACGAGGATTGCTTAAGTCCATATAAAGAGACTAGGCCTAATTATCGTCAGCGCAAACATGAGAATATAGCTATTAAATGCATTACCTGCATTCCAAAAAATTATGAAATTGTTGAGAGTTGAATCGGATAGTCGCCCTGGATGCCAAAGCTGACAAAAAAAGACACCGCCTTTGCCATGAACAGAGTCAACAATGGGCTTCCATGCTTCTGTTTGATCTTTAGTCCAAATTCCAGGCATATTTGGAGACCTTCAAATACAAAAGTAACTGAAAAATAAATCTCATATATATAGTAACAGTTATGAATCATCATCACTGATCAGTACGCAATTCAGGTCGATTACAAGATGTAAGACTAGCTAGAATTGAATGTTGAAAGTATGAAAAAACATATCATAATATATTTTACCAGAAAATAGATGGTTGTTGTAATACCCCATATATTTTTAAGATTTATGGACCACATCTACGAGTTGTAAAAGGAACCATGGACCGTAGATGTGGGTCGTAGATCAGGTTGAGAGTTAGTGAAATTCTTCTGACTTTTTGGTGTTTACGGCTCGTGGAATGGACCATGGACCGTAGAATGAGTTCAGAGACAGTTGGCATTCAGCCAGATTCTATAGTTCCGTTGACGGGTCGTAGATTGACTCAGTAGTTAGACTTGAATTTAGCCTGATTTATACAGACCATGTCTACAACCCGTAGATGGAACTACAAACCATAGATTGGTCCCGTATATCAAACTTCAGAAACTCATAAATTCAACTTGATTTCTACAAGATTAAACCACGGACCGTAGAGGACCCTCGTAGACGGTTCCCTACAGTTTCTAAGAGGGGCTATTTTAGTCTTTTCTAAGCCTAAACCCCAATTTTTTAGTACCTAATTTGGGGATTATATCATGGTATTACTTTCAGTGCACTCTCACATAATCTTTCTCCTCAAGCATAGAGCAAGAATAAAAAAGAGCAACCTAGGGTTTCAAGAATCTCAATCAAGTTTTCTTCGAGAATTCTTGTTCTCTCAGGTATATATATAAGGCTATTATAGTGAGTGATTGAGTTTTTCCTCACGCCCTACATACGGATTTCAATTAGTAAGACCAATTTTACTCCATGATCGATGATTTTCGTCTTTTCTATACTTCTTATTGTTGATTCTTGATTTTTGTGCATTGTTTTCATAATCAAAGTCTTAAAATAGTAATTCTGAAAGAGTTCTAAGGGAACATTAATCTTTTTAAGTGCATTATTTTCACAAGAAAAGCATGACCAGTTCTAAAGAAGAGCACCAGTTTTAAAGGTAAGTTCAGTATGATCATAAAAGAAGCATTTTTTTAGTATTAACTCAATATAAAGATTTCTATGAGCGTTATAGCATTGTTTTGGGAGTAGTATTGAGCACCGAGTTGCGTAAGGATTTAAATGATCTAAGTCCCATAACTATGTTGACAACGTAGGATAGGATCGTGCCATTGATTCGGGCGACTCCATGTAAAGGGACTAAGGGCTTAGATAGTGGATCCATTAGTTAAGCTTGTCCATTACCCCGGCAAGGTATAGGATGACTCTAACAACATGTGCAAGACGTTGCATCATCATGATGCTCATAGTAGTGATGATTTTCGGTTAGAGAAAAAAGCCTCAAAATAGTAAATTATATTATTTTCAGGATTTGCTACTATTGCATACTTTTATGTTGTAAACCTTTGTTGTTGAAGTACACTTGCATGTTTTACTTTTCAGCTATCTATTTACAATCGATTTCATGAGTTATTCTTTCAGTTTAACCAGTGTTTCATTCAACTATTTTACATACCACACATTTCATGTACTGATGTTATTTGACAGTCATCTTTTAATAATGCATATTCAGGTGTTTAGGATCGGCAACAAATACTTCACTAGGATTTCTTCCTATCAACATTTTGGTGAGACCTCATTGCTTTCGGAGGGCCCCAGCTCATTATTTCATTCAGTATTTAGTAGAGTTTTAGTAGAGCGTTCAGGTAGTTGTTGTCTTGTCCCGACACCTATCTCTAGTTCAATAGAAGCTTCATAGACAAGTTAGATAAGTCGGATTGGATTATATTTCAGTTGTTTCTCAAACATCTCTACTTTCATACTTTTTATCTATAAAACTATTTGAGTCATGTTTTCTACATCGGTTATTTAGATTATCTTTAAAAAACTTCCACATATTTTTCATAGTCTCAGTGGAGTAGTAAGCCAAGCCAAAGGTTCGCTTGGGACCAGCTATGATTCTGAGTGTTGGTCATGCTCAGGATGTAGACTCTGTCAGTTTTGCTGAATGCCTCTCAAAGTGAGAGTCTTTCCATTATATAGAGAGAATAAATATTACAAATCCCTAAAGATCCGTCATTCCTATCCCTAAAGATCAGCTATTCTATCTCTACAAATCTGCTATTCAATCCCTCCAAATCCGCTATTCTATCACAATATTTATTCCTTTGATTCTACAACAAATCAATATGATCATGCTAATTTATATCACTATCTAATTACATTAATATATACAATTATTTAGATTTTCATCATGCTAACATCCCCCCTCAAATTGATGCCGGTGGATCAAGAAGCATCAATTTGCCTACTAGAAACTAATGGCGTTGTCGTGCCATAGATTTTGTAAACGCATCAGCTATTTGAAGAACACTAGACACATGTGGAAGAGTAATGACTCCTTTATCTACAGCTTCTCGTATATAATGACAATCTACTTCGATGTGTTTGGTCCTCTCATGAAAAACTGGATTAGTAGCAATCTGAATAGCACTTGTATTATCAGCATGGAGAGGAGTAGGATGAGATTGAGGAAATCCAATCTCAGCAAGTAATCCACGAAGCCATACAACCTCGGAGCAAGCAGTAGACATGGATCGATATTCAGCCTCTGTTGAAGATTTTGACACACGATCTTGCTTTTTACTCTTCCACGATATCAATGACTCTCCAAGAAACATGCACCAACCAGTGACTGAATGACGAGTATCAGGACATCCCGCCCAATCAGAATCACTAAAAGCATTAAGACGAATAGGAGAACCACTTGGAAAGAACAATCCACGAGTAGATGTTCCTAGAAGATACCGAATGATGCGACGAACAGCCACCAAGTGGAGATGACGGGGAGCTTGCATAAATTGGCTAACTTGTTGCACTGCAAAAGAGATATCAGGCCGAGTAATAGTAAGGTAATTTAGACTCCCAACTAATTGTCGAAACATAGTTGGATCAGGAAGAAGATCGCCTTCCTCCTTCTCAACGCAATAAACTCTCTGTTCAGTCTATTAGATGTGCTTTTATGGGCTATAGTACTTCGCAGAAAGGATTTATTTGTTATGATCCAAGTTCTAACAAATTTCGTGTTTCTAGGAATGTTATTTTCTTTGAGAATCAGTATTTCTTTCCTACTCATATTGAGTCATCTTCTATTTCTCCTCTTCTTCCTACTTTTGAGGATTTGTCAAAGCACTGAAAAAGGCTCTGATACCATGTCAGTTTTGCTGAATGCCTCTCAAAGTGAGAGTCTTTCCATTATATAGAGAGAATAAATATTACAAATCCCTAAAGATCTGTCATTCCTATCCCTAAAGATCAGCTATTCTATCTCTACAAATCTGCTATTCAATCCCTCCAAATCCGCTATTCTATCACAATATTTATTCCTTTGATTCTACAACAAATCTATATGATCATGCTAATTTATATCACTATCTAATTACATTAATATATACAATTATTTAGATTTTCATCATGCTAACAGACTCGAGGCATGACAGTTATGTTTTCCCATAAGTATCTACTTGTTACGGAATTATAGATATTATATAGTAAAAAGGGAGAGAGAAAGATAATTTACCCATTGGAGATGTCCGAAGCACTAGCTGATTCAGAAATGATAAAGCCCCCCTTAGTGGCTCTTTGAGCATAATATTCAATAGCATGTGGTTGTGGAGTATTATTGTATGATCTGTTCCTTGTCATTGGTGGCATCACTACTCTGAATATTATATATAATACAATTTCTTAGTCACACAAAAACAAATAAAACACTTTCTAGTAACACAATTCACAAATTTACACAGTACCTATGAGAGAGCTCAAAACTTCCCATTTTGTAAGGAGTAAGGAGAGAAATTGAGCTGGACTTTGCTGCCATCTCAGTCTCAATTAACTTTTTTTTGCTTCACTAAAAACTACTAGCAAATATCAAAATTTATACACAAGTTTGGTCAATATTTTAATGTCTACTCTCATTAAAATATTATGCTAACCACCAACAACTTGTATGAAAACTATTCAGAATAGGTTACCTAATTAAGAATATAAAAGTGCTTAATTATTTTTTAAGTGCCTTCAGCTACCATTTCACGTGGATGGAAAAATCAAACAGCATAACATATAAATATGTTCCTTAATTTGACTTTAGCTGAAATCTAAGTCTTCTAATTTTGAGTATGTGTACAAGTAGACGCATTCGTCCTGCGTGACATAATATATGTAGAATGTCATGTGTAAGACACAAATTTGTCATGTAGGACACCACGTGAGACGAATGTGGTTGTGTTCTATTTTATACAAGTTTGAGTGTCTACTTGTGTACGTACACCCAAACTTGGAAGGCATGAAGCAAGTTGAAGGCAAGTTGAAGGGCACATTTATGTTTGACATAATACATTAATGTGTCTTTTAACATGAGTCCGGAGCCTAAAGGGTATAAAATGTTAACAAAAATTCCAAAACGGTATATGAATTTTTATTTTAACCAAAACGGCAAAATCGCTCACTCAGTAGCGATTTCGTCCGCCGAAAAAAGCAAAATCGCTGCTATTTTTTTGAAGAGGCAGCGATTTCCAAAATAATTTTTTTTATTGTTTTTTAAATAAATCGCTGCCTAGGCAGCGATTTAACTTTAAATTTTTATTATTATTATTTATCTGAAATTTCTTATAAAAAAATTAAAAATCAAATCGCTGCAAGTGCAGCGATTTGTATAAAAAAAATTGAAATTAAATCGCTGTCAAGGCAGCGATTTTAAATCGATTTTTTTTTTTTAATTTTTTAATATATCGCTGCAGTGGCAGCGATTTTATATTATTTTTTAAAAATTTTAAGTAAATCGCTACACTGGCAGCGATTTACAATTTTTTTTATTTTTTTTTTAAATCGCTCAAAAAAATAATCCTGTGTATTTTTGTGTAGTAAAATTTGTGCAAAATTTTTTTTTTTCGATTTTCTCCAAAAAAAATTTTTTTGAAGTTAATCACATGTCAACTTCACAGAAAAAGTTGACATATCAAATTATTACAAAAAGAAATTCAAACTTTTACAAAAAATTTCACATGCATTTACAAGAAATAGTGTCAATTCACATGCATTTATAAGAAAATTTTGTTTTTTTATTAATTTTGTTTTAAAATCGCTCCAAAAAATAAATTCTGCCTATTTTTGTGTAGTAAAATTTGTGGAAATTTGTTTTTTCAATTTTCTCCAAAATTTTTTTTAATTTTTAAAGTTAATCACATGTCAACTTTACAAAAAAAATTGACATGTCAAATTCTTACAAAAAAAATCAAACTTTTACAAAAAAAATCACATGCATTTATAAGAAATAGTGTCAATTCACATGCATTTATAATAGTGTTAAATCACATGCATTTATAAGAAATACTGTCAATTCACAAGCATTTATAAGAAAATCGAAAAAACAAATTTTGCACAAATTTTACTACACAAAAATACGCTGAATTATTTTTTTTGAGCGATTTTAAAAAAAAAAAATTGTAAATCGCTGCCAGTCCAGTGATTTACTTAAAACTAAAAAAAATTAATGCAGCGACTTAATTAAATTGTTTTTTTAAAAAAGAGTATAAAATCGCTGCCTCTGCAGCGATATATTAAAAAATTAAAAAAAATTTGATTTAAAATCGCTGCCTTGACAGCAATTTAATTTTTTTTAAAAATGATACAAATCGCTGCACTTGCAGCGATTTGATTTTTAGAATTATTTTTTTAAAATGGCAAATAAATAATAAAAAAAAAATTAAAGTTAAATCGCTGCCTAGGCATCGATTTGTTAAAAAAAAATATTTTGGAAATCGCTGCTATAGCAGCGATTTTGCTTTTCCCAGCGGACGAAATCGCTACTCCGTGAGCGATTTTGCCGTTTTTGTTAAAATAAAAATTCATATACTGTTTTGGAATTTTTGTTAACATTTTATACCTTTTAGGCTCCGGACTTCTTTTAACATGGTCTCATCATTTTATGTTTAAGTCATTTAACTTTGGGTGTGCACAAGTAGACACTTAAGTTGTATAAAGTTGAACAAGTAGACACATGAGTCTTGTGTGACATAGATTGTCACATAAGAATCAAATTGTCACGTAGGATACCATGCACGTAGGATGTGTGTGTCTATTTATTCAACTTTATATAAATTTAAGTGTCGAGTTGAATGCACACCCAAAGTTGGAGGACAAAAATATGAGTTGAGACCAAGTTAAAGGGCATATTTATGCATTATGCCTTTATATTTTATGCCGAAAATCAAAGCTTAAAAAGGGAAAGTGCTCTACCTACATAGAGGTGTGCAAAAATCAAACTGATCAATATATCGGACCGATAAAAATGTTATTGATTTATTGTTGTTAAGTTATTGGGTTAACGAATTTTTAATGGTTTTGTAAAATAAAAAAATTATTAGATTATCGATTAAGTTTTTATTTTTTAATATTGGGTTATTGGTAACAGATAACAGTAGTGATTTGCTACTTTACCTTTACATAAAAATTAATATCAGTTGCTTAGCGGTTTTTACCTTTTCTTATTAGCCTTGATCAATTCACATTGTTGGTCTAGTTCTTTTATTTGTGTTAGACATGTATAGTTCTTTTCATGCTAGTTATTACTATTTCTATTTTATGACCATTATGTGAAGTTACATTATCATTTCTTCGCGTTAAATTATTGAAGAAGTTAAATATTTATTTGATGAGCATTTTTTTATTGGTTAAACCAAAAACTGAATCATTAAGGATCAAAAATCGATACATTGAAAATCGATAAAAAAATATTTTAATAATTTGATATTGGTTAGCATATTTAAAAATCGACAACTGATAAAACGAATTGATAATACACAGAACCGGCAGATGCACACCCGTATCCAGGAATTCAAAAGGATGAGTGCACTATTACGAAAAAAACGCATCTAAGATATAAATTTGATCAGTTTGAACTTTAGATTCACAATATGAACTGTTAAATTTTAAAAATTATAGGTCCAAATACATAATATTGGTAGTTTTAAATTTTAATATACACATTTGATTTTGATTTGATTATATAAATTATTTTTAGGAATTTTCAATGTAACACTTGATATTTTTGAAATATTAAAGCAAAAAAATAAAAAAATAAAAAATTGAAACATCAAAAGTGTTACTGATAACAACTTGAAGAGGTGTTATTCAAAAAAGAATATAGATATAAGATTGTAGATTTATATCCTCACTTAGAGAGGTGCACTCAATCATGATCGTATTTTTATATTGTACTTTGAATGTGGTTTCACACATTTATATTTAAATATTTTTTTTAAAAATATATAAAAACTACTATAGATGATCTAGAGAGGGGAGCATGGGTTGAGTGAACCACGAAAACCCCTTTAGATACGCCTCTGCATATACCTACCCTCTCGATGTCTTGGAAAGTATAAAAGGAAACTCAACTTAAACTATGCATTTCAAGAAAAGCTTTTTTTCCGACAACTTATATAGGAACTTTCCAATAGATCAGTTGTTTCTTTCACAAGCCACAACTCATCCTTGCAAGTAAGAAATTTTTAATTTTCCTTCTATCACACAGTCTGGTGTACTCTTATGGATAAACTCAAAAGAGGTTATACTCACTAATTATCTCTGATCCGAAGGATTAAGAAATAGCAATGTATAAGGTGAGCTTAATACTTTATAAATAAATAAAAAAAGACTTACAATTAAAAATATTGGCTGTCCAACAAAGCATGTGTCCCAAAGTCCAAGATAGTTATCATGCAGATGAAATATTTAATGCAAGTTGAAAATCTTTAATAAAATAATTGGTCTTTGCTCACGCAGTTAACATGCATAAGGGGCGGCTGATTATATAAATTTAAGAAAAAAATGAAGACTTTCGATTGATAAAATTATTCCATGAAATCATATTTATCGAAAAACATAGATGTTGGCAGGTCAAATAAGATGGGTGGGCTGATTGACATTTTTGATTCAAATTTTGAAAAATATTTGCTCATGTTCGTAAATATTTGAATTAATCATATGATATATATCACTTCATGTAATTATACACATATCTTAAATTTGAACAAGTCTAAAGTTTTAAAATTTATTGAGGCTAATGTGTAGAAGACTTGATTCTATAGTTATACCATGGGATGGATTAGAGATTTCGGATTTGATTTTGGTACGTGAATAATCTTGTAAGGGAGTATTTTCCCATTAATGAGCCTAATGCAGCCCCTAATTAGTTGAAGCCCCAATTGGTATTATCAAAGTCACATTTTAAGCGCGCTTAAGCCCTGACGCGAGACTCAGAATATGTTGAGTGTTTCACCTCGCGCACTTCAATGTTATCATCAAGGTTATAAGACATATTTTTCTTTGTTGGTGAACTTTTTATGTGGAGATGACACTAAGCAATTTATATTTTCACTTTATCGTGATTATTTTTCTACTTCTTTATTCATAATTTGTCATTGGTACTTACAAATTATTAGTCTGGGCTAAACATATATATTTATATTTTGTCTTTGTCATATATTTATCATTCATGTTTATAAATTATTAATCTTGGGCTTAACATATATATTTGTATTTTGTCTGCCTTTAAGCTTTTTTTTGTTAAAGTCCACAATTTATTTACACTGTGGCTTAAAGCCTCAACAAACCTTAAAGCTTTTTTGTGTTTTTTGCTTTTGATAACACTAGCTTCAATATGAGTATCAAATATAGGTATATATGTGTGGGCATAATATGGCTCATATAAATAATATTATTTTGCTGTTGTTTGAAAATTATTTTTCTTCTTCTATAAATTTTGTTAGAATAACAAAGTAACAAGAGAAAATGGTCAAAAGATCCCCAATCTATAGCCGGATTCCCAACTACACACTCATACTTTACGGGGATCCAATCACCCCCCTGAATTTTATAAAATTGAAATTATTACCTCCTTGAACGTTTAGCTGGCAAAGTGAGTGTATCTCACTCTCTTTGAGAGAGTGAGCACAAAAATTTAATATTAAAACTTTATATTTAATATCTATTTTTAAGAATATATGTTTTTTTATTTATTTATTGTCTTCTTCTCCATAGCAATAAAGATCAAATTCTTCCACCATTCACCATCTCTAAACCATCATTGCCACCACCATCTTCACCGAATTCACCATGATTGATTTCACACGAGCTTTTAAAATCTCATGTAAGAAATTTTTATAAACCATTCAAATCAATTAAAAGTAAAATGAGATCTATTTATATCACCTAAAAATGAGATTTGGATCATATTTGAAAAGAAAAAAAAAACAATTTAGGTTTACATCAAACCCAATTGAACTCTCAAATAAGTTTTTTTTTTATTTTATAGATCCTTTAATTATTAATCTCAAATCTCAAGCAACCAATTACAAGTTTCTTCCTCATTTTTCCGGAGAGAATTTGCACTTGTTCTTCCTCTCTATTTCGCTCCCCTCACTTTTTTTTGTTTTCCTCTCTCCACTGCTACCAGTGAAAAGCTACCATTGTTGCTTCCTTCGACGAAACGTCACCATTGTCGCTGCCTCCGATGAAACGTCACCATTGTCACTGCCTCCGACGAAAGGCCATTGTTGCCTTCGGCGAAACGCCACCATTGTCGTCGCCTCCGGCGAAACTCAAAACACCAGCAAAAACCCTCCCACACCTCCTCTCATCTCTCTCTTGTTCCTCATAATCCAATTTGATGGACCTTGGTGTTTAAAGTAATGGTGAAGTTACTTTAGAAATTTGAAGGAATTGGAAAAGAAATCGCTTTAGGATTTGAAGAAATTGGAAGAGTATAGGAAAAAGGGAAAGGAATTATAAGAAAATTGAAAAAAAAATAATTAAATTTCCACGTGTTGAACGCGTGAAATTCACAGATCAATATAGATATGGTTGTGGCTTTTCAAGGGTGTAACTATTTCAGTTTTAGACAGTTCAGAGGGGTGATAGGACTCCTGTAAAGTATGAGTGTGTAATTGGAATGCGGCTATAGATTGAGAGGGGGGGGGGGTTGACCATTTTCTCAAGTAACAATAACAAAAGTGGTGAACGCTTGACCTCACACAAGTAGATTGTCTCTAAATAAATTTATTTATTTATGTTGTCGTGTACATTTTAACGGTCTTAACTTATTTATAGATAATATTGATTATCGAAAACTTTCACATAATTTTTTTTCACGAGTTATTCTAACGATAAATTATCAAATTCTATATTTTTCATGTAAAAAATAGAAAAAGTGATGTTTAAATATCGCTACACAAAAACATCACTCAGTTTTTACAAGACAATTATATTATCAAACATATATTATGATAAATTATGCAAAAGATAAAAATGATTAGATATCAAAATATTTTTAATCATTCATTATATATTTACAATTCTTGAGATATGTGATAATGTCAAATCATTTAATTTCTATTGAAATGTTCTTAAAACCTACTAAAATTTACTTATTTTTTCTTATAACAGTCGATTATTTGAAAAAGATTGTTTAAAAGCTTAGAAAAATTATTTGTGCCGCACGAAGCGCAGATAAAGTACCTAGTTACTTCATAATTTGAAATACACTCCCACATGCTGCACAAAGCTAACTAGTAGATCATCATCATTTATCTTACCAAACTACAAGATAAAAGTTATGTTATTTGCACTCTTCAAAAATATTATCGAATTTGTGTCTATTTTTGAAGGCACATTTTTTAAGAGTCCAAGCAAGAAACCAAGGATAAAAGTACACAACTTCTTGCATACATCATACAAAGTTATTGAGAAAACAACAGCTCCTCTATCAACTAGAAGCAAGCTTTTTTATTTTTCACCAAGATATTATAACCTAACAAGCAATTTCAAGTGATGGATAATCAGTGTAGCCCAGAACTGGATCACTCCTATAGAAAGTGCTCCTATCATGCTTGTTTAATGGTGCATTCACTTCGAAACGTTTAGGCAAATCAGGATTTGCCAAAACAAACGTCCGAATGACACCAAATCAGCATAACTTTCAGTAATTGCTTCATCTCCCTCAGTTTTATTGTATCCACCAGAAGCAATAAGTGTCCCTTCAAATGCATTCCTAATTGATTTCAGGCAACGAGGTTCGTCCCTTGGCTCAAGCACGTGTAGATATAAAATTCCAAGCTTAGTGAGTTCACTAGCCAAATAAGTCGACAGAGCTTCTGGGTTCGAGTCTTTTCTCCCGTACATTTTGGAAAACAGAGATAGTTTTACGCCAACTCTGTCTGCTCCGATTTCTTCCACAACAGCTCCTATAATTTCGAGAGCAAGTCTACAACGGTTCTCAATGTTTCCACCATATGCATCGGTCCTATCGTTGACTTGATCATTCAAGAATTGATCGATTATGTAGCTGTTTGCAGCGTTGATCTCCACTCCATCAAATCCTCCAATTTGGAACGCTAACATGTTAATTAAGTGACCATTTATCAAGTAAAAGTTGTGCAATGTCCTAAACTTGCGTTAAAATAATGGATAAGTTACCTGCTTCAATGGCATTGTGGGCTGCATTTCTAAAATCATTGACAATGAGAGGGAGTTCATTAGCTTTTAGTTGCTTTGGTGTTGGTCTGAAGTACTCACCATCATCAGGTACTACACATCGTAAAGAACAAAATACAAGAGCATTCATTATTGTTATTCCATTAGTAACATACATCAAAAGAATGGATCTTGAACATAACTCAATCGCAAAAATAAGCTCAAGAACTGAAAACTGTCCACCATTAGCTCACAAAGGCAGAACAATAAGCTAGCTAGCTCGAGAGACAAGGATTGCCTAAGTCCATATAAAGAGGCTAGGCCAAATTACCCTCAGCAAACGTGAGAATCTAGCTAGCAATGTATCAAATCCAAGTTAATTTAATGAATTTATTACCTGCATTCCAAGCTATAAGGAAATTGTTGAGAGTTGAATCAGATAGTATCCCTGGATGCCAAAGCTGACAAAAAAGACACCACCTTTGCCATGAACAGAGTCAACAATAGGCTTCCATGCCTCTGCTTGATCTTCAGTCCAAATTCCAGGCATATTTGGGGACCTTCAAATACAACAATAATTAAAATCTCAATCTCAATATACATAGTTAGGGTCGGCTTTATGAATTATAAGGTAGGTACATCTTTTTGTCTGAACACATTCTATTTCAAAATTCAAAAATTTGGAGTTCTCTAACACTATATATTGTGCATGATATTTTACTGGCTTACAAATTTCTACAAACAGCATCTGTAATAAAAATATTTAAGATATAAAGTTTTTCATAAACAGAAAAACATATAGAGACAGAAATTAAAACTATTTACCCATTGGAGATGTCCGAAGCACTAGCTGATTCAGAAATGATAAAGCCCCCCTTAGTGGCTCTTTGAGCATAATATTCAATAGCATGTGGCTGTGGAGTATTATTGTATGATCTGTTCCTTGTCATTGGTGGCATCACTACTCTGAACATCACAACATAATACAATATGTGCTTCAGTTTCTCAATCATGCAAAAGAAAAAAAGTGCACAATAAACCAAGAAGTATTTGTATGTAAACTGAAATTCACACAATTACCACCATGGAATGTGGTAAGATGGATGGAATCCCTTCACATAAACAGAAGTCTCAGGTTTGAGGGAGATCCTAATCCTTCCCCCTTTAAAGGCCCCCACATGGCACCAATACTGAATTAGTCTAGCCAGTGGGTTCCGAATTCCATATGGTTATAAAAAACAAAAATTAAACAGTACCTATGAGAGAGCTCAAAACTCCCCATTTTTTAAGGAGTAAGGAGAGGAACTGAGGTGGAGTTTGATGCCATCTCTGAATGATCTTCTCTTTTCTTATTTGCTTCAGAAAACTAGCTACTATGTATCCAAATTTATAGGCAAGTTATGCCAATTTTTAAATAGGTATTCTCACTAATAATTGTGCTAACTTGAAGGGGCAGCCAACTTTATAGTTTATACTACTATTTATAGTGGAATTTTTAGTATATCATGACTTCTACAACTTGGATTTAAAAATGACTTTGTATGACAACTTGGTAACACTGCTGAATAGTTGAAGAATTGGGTCAAATAAGGCATCCCTATTGCAAAATCCAACTCATCCCCTAATGTTTTCTTTTCTATTTAAGTAATATTAATAAATAACTTTTGGTTATCTAAAGGAGGGACAAAAGCATGTGTTCCAAAGTCCAAGCTAGTAAAATAATTATCATGCAGATGATGATAGATGAAATATTAATGCAAGTTAGAAAGAAAATATATATATAATTATATATATATATATATATATCTTTTTCTTTTATTTATTTACTCTATCTATGTGAAGAAAAAAAATCCATATTAATGCATGAGGGACAACTAATCACAAAGTTGAAAAATTCAAAAGTATATAATTGACTTAATGAAGAGAAAACTTAAGCAATCAAAGTGTCTCCATCATCACTAATTCTTAATTAGCCGTCTCCTCAAAGTGAAGATACATACTATAATGCCAAAAAGCGAAGACCAACAAGTGGTTATTTGAATGTCATTGAATAGAGAAAATCTAAAACGAATCAACTTGAGATTTAACCTTGGTCCCTAGTATGAAGGAGTATCTACTGTGCTTACTAGTAGGTATGAATAAACTCAAGAGCGGGTATCACAGAAAAAGGCATTTATCTTAATGCTAGAACCTTTTCACGAGTGAGCCCCGGCATGAGCCTACCTTGTAAGAACAAAAAAATGGGGTACCAGCATACAGTATAGGGAATCATATAATTAAAATAACATTTTTAATCGACAATATTAGGAGAAGAACACCAGTAGAGATATTCATAACTTGAACATGAAAAGAAGTATAGGGAACAAAAACTTAGTAGATAATAGGATAATCCTCTACCTCTGAAGAATCGTCTATTGGTGGGCAACCAGTCCTTTTCATTTTCATATGAAGGTTTCCAAGTAGTGAGTGAATAACCTCAATTTCATGATGAGATGTATCACCAACTAAAAATACATGAACTCTATTCTCAACTGCTATCCAGCTACAACCTGGTTGCTTCTTCAATCCTCTGTCCTTCATTTGTGTCCTCAGCTTTGCAGCTTCTTTCCACTTTCCGTTTGAAGCACACAATTTTGACAACGACAAATAGGTTCCCGAACTTTTAGCTTCTATCCCTAATAATTTAATTGCAGCCAATTTTCCTGTTTCTGAATCTCCATGAAGATTACAACCCGAAAGAAGAGCTCCCCAAATGAACGCTGATTCTGTTCTTGGAAGCCGTTCAATAACAATCAAGGCATCTTTGAGTCTTCCAGCTCGACCGCAGAGATCTACAAGGCATGTATAATGGTCCTCTCTCAATTTTATGGAATCGTCTCTACAAAGCTCATCGAAGTACTTTAACCCTTCCTCCACCAAACCTGAGTGGCTGCAGGCAGCAAGCAATCCCACATAAGTCACATCGTTTGGTTTGAACCCCAGTTGCAGCATTTCTTTGAAGAGATTGATTGCGTCTCTTCCGAAACCATGGTGAGTATATGCTGCAATCATAACATTCCAAGAGATCAAATCTCTCTGGCCTCTCAAGCCATCATCAAATATTTTCCTTGCAGTAGCTACATCTCCACATTTTGAATGCATGTTTATAAGGGCTGATATGACAACTTCATTCTTCTGATATATTGTTTTGTTAATTACTTGGTGAATTTGCATTCCCTCACTAAGACCAGCTAAGTCACTGCAAGCACCCAAAACACTCACAAAAGTTCCTTCATTTGGTTTCACCCAAACATCCATTTGCATGTCACAGAAATTTCTTAGCGCTTCTTCACTTCTCCCCTCTAGCACGTAGCCATTAATCATTGTTGACCAAGAAACCACGTCTCTCTGCCTCATTTTATCAAACAATATTCTAGCTCTGCCGAGTTCCCCATTTTGAATGAATCCCATGATCATTGTATTCCACGAAGACACAATCTTTTCTGGCATCATTTCAAACAGTTCAAATGCTTCGTCAAGTCTCGAATTTTGTGTATACCCAGTAATCATTGCATTCCAAGAAACCACATTGCGTTCAGGAGTCCTATCAAAAAGTGTTCTAGCCTCGTCGACTCTCCCATTTCTTGACAAGCCTGCTATCATTGTAGTCCAAGACACCACATTCTTCTCAGGCATCCGATCAAAAAGCACTCTTGCCTCGTTGATTCGCCCATTCCGAGCCAATCCTGCTATAACCATGTTCCAAGAAACCACATTCCTCTCCCCCATCTTCCAGAACAATTCCAAACCCTTCTCAATTCTACCATTTCTTGCATACCCATCAATCAAACTATTCCATGAAACCACATTCTTCTCAGGCATTTCATTGAAAAGCATCTCAGCCTCAAGAATCCGATTCGTCCTCGCATATGCAGCAAGCATAGCTGTCCAAGTTACAACATCTCTCTTTGCATCAGTCCTGTCAAACAATTCCCTTGCTTTATCAATCTTCCCACATCTTATATAACCCGAAATCATCGCTGTCCATGACACCACATCTGGTTCAGACATTTTATCAAACAGCTTCCTTGCTTCATCAACCTGACCCTCTTTGCTTAGCTTGGAAATAATCCTATTTGACCTGGAAACATCTTGGTTACATGTGTAATCTACTCTGGGAAGTAAAGAATAATGCTTTATGGATTGATTGATGAAGTGAAGTTTAGTTTGAAGCTTAAAAACTGATTTGCAGAATTTGAAAAAATGTCTGAGCTTTACTGGAGCAAGAAATAGCTTCAACATCTCAAGCCTTGGCACATTGGAGACTATTAGATCAATTGGCTAATACAAAATATAACCTAGCTCTAGAAAACTCGAGTTCAAGACTTGGTATAAATTTCAAAATATTCTGACATGAATCCAATTTAATGGTGACAACAAGTGAGACTAATTTGCTTTTCATAAAATCCAAACATTAGTAATGATGAGGTTGGTTACCTTATTCATACTTGCATAAAATCAACTTTACAATATACTATGTTAATTGACATTTTTGTTGCCCATTTGGGTTTTGAAATGGCCAAATGATCTATTTAGATAAACAAAACACATTTTAATCCACTAGTAAAGTATGAAAAGCTTTTAAAATTTGTGTTCTTAAACATACCACAAAACACTAGTATTGTTATATAACTTTTGAAACTTATGATCTTAAACATGATAAAACAGTTGTATGACTGCTAGAGCTTGTCATTTTTGATAAATAATACTCTCTCCGTTTAAAAAAGAATGACCTAATTTAACTTGGAACGAAATTTAAGAAAAGAAAGAAGACTTTTTAATCTTGTGATTCTAAATTAAAATTATGTCAAATATATCAAAATACCCTTTGTGGTCTTGAACTTGCCACATGAAAAGTTAAAGTATTACCAAAAAAAAAAAGGGGTCATTCTTTTTAAAACAGACTGAAAAGGAAATAAGGTCATTCTTTTTTAAACGAAGGGAGTATCATTATATTAGTTTGAGATTGGTAGTGTTCATGCCTTCCATCTTTATTTATATTTAGCATAAGTAAAATGTAAAACAAGAAAAAAGAGCAGAAGTCCCCACAGAGAAATTAAATGGAACATACAAGGGCAAAACTTTGCCATTTTCAAGGATTCAAAATACAGGTGACACATCATTTCTCCAAACTAACCTAGCTTGAGATCCCATTTCCCATGCACTAAGCACTGCTATTCAGCAATAAAAAAAATGAACTAGAGTCACAAATCTGCTGTCTGGTAAAACCATCCTGTCATCAAGTGCCTTGGAATGTTGTAAAGATAACGAGGACTCAATCACTTGGTAGTATTTTTAAAAGGGCTAAAGAATTGTGTACTCAACTCTCTTTGGATCCCTGTAATAGTTTACATGACATTATGTACAAAATAAAAATCTACTATCCTACAACTACTAATTTATCCCAAGGTAACACTTCTCAGAAAGGATGTCCTCCAGTGAACTAGTATATGCATTTTGTGTTTACAGTCGTTTCTATAACGAAACAAAGACACAAGACGGACGGCTTGAACAAGTTGTGTGTATGCTGCAATTTACACATCCTAAACTTGGCTTTTCACAGGTTGCCGAGAAACTTCCTTATCAGCAAAGTGAAGCAGTCTTCGAAGCCTTAATACCATGTCACAATGAAAAGGCAAAGCAGATCTTCTCTCCAAGTATGCCGGACTTACAGTCATCCATGATAAAGCATGGAGCTCTGCAGCTATGTTCTCAAGAATCAAGTGAGTCGCTATTTCAACGTCTCTTGTTTCCGAGCCTGTACCCCTTCCCCCAACCTTACCAACACCCTTCAAAAACTTTTCTTGGATGATGTTGCTGCCACCATAGTAATCAACGAGGCTGACAGAAAGAACCGAGGGCCATTCTTCTTTTGAGATACTCCTTGCATCTCTCCTCATTGTAGGTACTGCTTTTGAAACCACAAAACCTGTTGAAAGGGGAATGGCACATCCCTTGCTGTGGAGAAGATGGGCGAGTGGTGGTGATTCAGCAGTCAGGCAAGTAGGAAGCTGAAGACTGACAGGAGGTAGGAATCTCATACTGGGTGACGGAATTAGAATGTAGGAGGTGGACGTAGAACCAAGGGACTTAACTGGAGTATAACCTTCAAGATAACCTGGCTGACTCATAATGCCACTACTTTGACTTGTCCCTGCAAAATTTACACCATGCATGAGTATGAAACAGAAATAACCAGGCATAAAAATGTCAACTTTGACAAATCAAAAGAAAATATTTTTTAATGGATTCTCATATGGTAAGCCCCAACACCACCACTACCCAAAAGAAGAACCTGACACAGAAGTTCTATGGTTACCCTATCCCACTTTACTCCCTTGGTAACCCATATCCCAACCACAATTCGTTAACCAACACTATTCCTCCCTTAACTTCATCAAATATAGTTTCAAGTTTCAACACTTCCAACTAGAGAAACAATCCCCCCCACCTCCACCCCCAGGAGTGTATCTTAAAGAATTTATGCTTACAAGTAGCCTAATGCATTTAATCTTAGTATCTCCTCTACAGCCCATATTGTTAGATAAGAGAATCTAAAAGAAAGCCAAAGGAGAGTCAACTCTATCAGAGAACAGGGAGTCTGAAAAAAAAAAAAGGAAAAGAGGAATTGTAAGGAATTGTACCATGACTTGTCGAGTCCGCTTGAATCATAAGCTGTAAGGAATGGTCAATAGAAAGAGAGACAAAACTAATGCTTTGCACCAACTGAAGTAAGCCCCTGGAGTTGTCCACTACACCCTGTCCGCCAATTAACTGCTTCCTTGTGGATGGTTGACTTAAGCCACCTTTCATGAAAGAGGAAGCCTTTGAGTGAGAACTATACAATGGACTAGGGGAGGAAGGAAGTGCTCTTTCTTGAATCAGACCTATTTCCTGCTGCTGCAAGGATGTCCCATTACTACTTGCAGTCATTCCATCAGGCACAGATCGCCTTAGCTGCAGAGACCATTTCTTCACCTCAGATCCCCCAATTGAATACAGGGCTTTCTGCCATTCTGCGTCCAGAAAATTGCATTAATAAGATAAGCAACTTCAGCAACATTACAGATGATTGATAAATCAAACAGAAACTTCATTTTAGCCACTCAAAACAAAACCAACAAAGGCTACACTTTATCAAGACATTCATCAAAGTGACAATCTTATCCCACACAGATATATTAGAATTAAATTGTTTGTGTTCCACAGCCAAACCAAAAAAAAAATAAAAATAGATCAGCTAAAAATTTGTCGCAATTAAAGGTGGAGACAGCAAGTCAGATTCATCAAAATTCAACACCAGTGAGTATTATGATGTAACAAAAGTAGACAGTAAGCACAAGATATTGATGACAAATGTTTACCCTGGCATTCAAGCTCAAGGAAGCATCCAATACGAGCAATGACAAAATCCCTAGGCTTGGCAATGGCAGCCTCAGGTGGACATGACTGAAGTATCTGACATCCTTGTTGCAGAATTTGCACAAACAAAGATTGCAGACCTTTCGTATCCTGCCTACTACTTATTCCCCCAAATGGATATATATGATTATCAAGCAATTCTCCCCTGGAATCTGTCCATATACACACCAGCCAGCGCCAATCCTCAGTCCAACCATAACAACAATGCAGGCTTGGAAGTGATTTTTGATGTGCAGATCCAAAACCATCTGGTACAGATGTTTCAGACTGAGTGTTCAGTCCAGTGTCTCCACCACCTGAAGAAGCTGAACTCTGCATAAAACTTCCACTTGTACCATCATCCAACAAAAGCTTTGAAGATTCAGTCATTGGATTACCCGACATCGGAAATGAAAGTCCACGATCCAATGAACCTGGTTCAGCAAGAATGTAAAGGGGCTCAAACAAATAACGAATTTCATCTTGAAAAGAAAAATCCCCGATTCTGTTTGGCTCACATCCGAGACCTCCCCCTCTTGATGCTTGCCAGTTGTCCCAACTACCAGGCCTTAGGCTTGCATCAAGGTCAGCCTCTCTCTGAAGGGAAGTTCCTATGCCTCGAGGACCAACACAGTCCTTCCACATTCCTGGAACTGGGGAATTCATTTGCATCAGGACTGGATGAGATCTACCGAGCATGGATGACGACTGAACCATGTCACTGGGGGACCCTCGAGATATTCTGCGGGCTTTGTTATAAACTGTGAAAGCAATTTCCTTCAGTATGACAAGCTCACTCAGAGCAGGGCTTGTAACCCTAAAAATTGCATCAACTGTGACAATCTGCAATACCAGCTTAGGAATACAAAACCCAGAAAGTGTTAAAACATTTGAGAGTGCCTCATCCACAGCTGCTGAGTAACTTAAGGCCTTCCCGACTTGATTGTGCAGCGTAGACCGCCTCTCTTTATCTGAAGAAAGAACCACTGATCCAACAGCAATAGAAGATTCAATCACCGTCTGTAGAACCGCAAGAGGCTCAGGGAAAGGGCAAACCACGTATACCACCTGATTTGACATTCAAATATACAATCAGATATAAGCTTCTCTAAACTACCTTAACATATAATACTCTGCTTAGATCAGATATTCTATGTTCTTCTAAGATTTTTACTTTGAGAATATTGATATTCGAAGGATTTGCAACTATGGGAATATGCAACACATGGAGCACAGAAAATAACCTTGGAACAACTACCCTCAATCCTGAACTAGTTAGGTTCGGCTATATGAATTCCAGTTATCTCTTTCCACCCCATTTGGACCCAAGTCCCAACAGAATAGCATGTCAAATTCTCATTCAAGGCCATTATATTGTATACCGCATAAAAGTTGATACGGTTATAGTAAAGATATTTCATATACATTCAAAGACAAAAATAATGAAATAAGTGGATATCCTAAACTAAGAAAAAAGAGAACTATCAGTAAGTATTGCTTCAGAAATGCAACCAGAAGTAGAAGAGCCACTTACCATTAGCCAGAGTTGCATCATTCTCTTTTCGCAAAAAAAAATGTGTATTACTTAAGCTTCTCAAACTTTGAACTGGTCAGAACTCAGAATAAATTCTTATATATAGAAAACTTCTGACTATTGGTGTGTCTATTGAATCCAATCACTTCTGCTTCTGCTCTACTTTAGATTTTTATCATTTTGAAAGTTGACTAATCCCTTTAACAGATGTACCTTTCTATATAATATTAATCCCTATCTAGGACGAAACATATATGAATATCCCTTATTCTATTTGCTCATCCAACTAGTGAGTGTTTCACTAGCCTCGGGTAAATGTGACCTACTCGACCTGTGCAAAAGAAAATACACGTTGGAGTAACTATATCATAGCACACCAAGACGCTAGGACATCGTGCAAGTCATTCTTTCACTATCAACTTAACACTTCCGGATCCCAAGGTTTGGCATCATAAGCACTATCGTTAAGCCCAATCATAGTAAAACAAATGGATATGTAGGGGAGGCAGCAAAGGCAGTGGGAAAGGTTCTACTTTGACTGTAGTTTCTAGTTTTTCCTTTTGCGTTCTCTTTTCCAGAAGTAAAATTACTTATGAAGTACATGTGCCAAAAAATAAACACGGAATCACTCTTTTGGCTTAATCTATTCTTCCCATTTTGCTTTGCCAAAAGAAGGTTAAGTATACAAAAATGCCCCCTTACCAAGAGAAAGTGGTAGACTGCCCTAACATCTAAAATCAATTATCTCCACCAATCAATGATGGACTCAACGAAGTTCACTTTAAAGATGCATCTTCCAGTTTTAGTGCTAATGAGAAAAAAGAGGCAAAAGAAAGAGGACAAAAGCGAGATAGGGAGGAGAAAGTAGAAAAGTTATAAAAAAGACAAACAAAGAGGATCACAACTTACCGTACATGGACCAGTACTTCCTTCTTTCGGATTCATGGTCATGCATGAACTAAGTTTTAAATTTCTGAGAACTTTTGAGAGCGACTTCAAATAGCTTTCTAAATCCCATCCATTGGAAAGGGACAGAAAGTAATCACTGATTGATCCCAGCATAGATGCACTACTGCTGTCTATCTTCATTGACTGGGGGCAATCAATCAGAACAAAACCAGAAGATGCATTCTTGCCGGAATCTATCTCCATCTCATTTCCCATACATTGAGGCGAATGAGTTCCCAGTTTGCATGTCTCATAAACTAAAAGAGAAAAGCATAGTCAATCAAAAAAAAGAAATTGGAACTGACAGTTTATTGGAATAAGGATAAATCATTCAAAAAATATCAGGTAACAAAATTTCATGACACAAACATACCACTACCATTATCTATGTCAAGGAAGTTACGAAGCTGGATTTATATGAGAAGCAATAATTTAATCACTTTTTTCTAATTAATTCAATATCATTTTTCTATCTCTGATTTCATCTTTTCGTGCAATTAAAGGATCATTATTTCAAATTAGTAACTTGTCCACATCTTCAAAATGAAAAAGTCATGCAGATTGAGTTACAAAATGCAGCAACATTAAATAAGAACTGGCCAATTTGTGAAATTAGTGCAGCTTTACACTTTTAGGAAACCGAATTTTTATCTTCTTAAAGCACAAAGCACCTATTATAATTTTGAGTCACATAAACGTAACCAATACACTATCTTCCATTTAGCATGATAATTAAGAATACTAACCAGTTCCAAGCTGTTGGAAAAAATCAGTTGCAGCTGTTGTTAGAGCATTGATGTCTGGGCAGACAACGTGATATGTCATCTGAAATGTTGGGGAAAATGGGTAAGGCAATATAATAGTTGAGGAGATGAGCAAGAGAACAGCCTGAAGATATTAAAAAATTTACATGCTTGGGCATCGCATAAGGCTCAAAAGGTGCCTTCTCCCAGAACTGAAGAGAACTAGGTGATGTCTTAAGCCAATCGTCTTGATATCTGCAATGTCAAAAGACATTATTTCTCCCTTCAAGTAGCAAATTAAGGCCAGAAACAGAAAAAGTAGCTCAAATTAATTTAGTATCACAAATACAATTTCTGGAATGTCCTCTACACTTGTTTTTGTATTGATTAGTGAGCCCTTTACATTAAAAAGTGAATAGGAGAACCAAATGCAGCTCCATCATGCTTTTATTTAATTGAGTAATCAAGGTTGAAGCCTTAAAAATAATCCATTAGAAAGTTCTAGAACTAGTAAGTGATGACAATTGTAGAGCTACATTGCAATCACACACACGCACCATTGTGAATATGAAATACAACGACAACAATGCCTCAGTCCCAACTGTACTGTGAATACAAACTGTAAAGAAAATACAAGAAAGTAGCGAGAGGAGTTTCCATCAAAATAGTTATTTTATGCGTTGTGAAGCTGACTTCATAAACCTAATACGTCAATCAAAAAAGAGAACATAGTGGAAACATTTCAGGGATTTTGTAATACTCAAGTTGGTCATTGCAAATTCTTGAGACAAACACTAAAAGATTCTATCTGTCATTCTGACACTAGATGATATTAAAAGGCATATAAGAAAAAGTGATTATGAACTAAAATCATAAAGCAGATAAGAGAAACTACAGAACTGGAAGGTGTTATTTAAGAAACTCTAATGCAAAAAGGAAATATTCATTCTTGGAAAAGTAATCCCAGAGAGGATCTGGATTTCGATATTAAATTCCCTCCAAAAACTTGCAGCACAACAAGGTATGTGGTTAAATAAGCAATCATTCTATGAAAGACAACTTCAAATATCACAGCATATAAATTTATCTCACAACAAAAAAGGCCATGCCTTTTCTTATTGAGACTGCTAATAGCGCAAAGCAGGGGTAAATAAGACAAGCATATAAAAAACAAAGAAATTTACTACTTTGAAATATGGAGCAAAGACCTGTAATGCTCACTAATCCAAAAAGAGGAATGGATAAGGATCAACCAACTTCAGTAAAAAATAACATACCCAACAAGTATAGCAGGATACGGTACTGCAGCCAATGTTGCCCTAAGCCTTGATCCTGGTAGCTGCTCCGAATCTGATAGAAAAGTGTCTTGGCTTAATCTGCGCTCACTTGCCTCATCCACCCTAATTCCATCTGAGAACAAAAAAAGATTTTATCAAAAAAAAAAAATGTGGACAGTGACAGTATGACCACGATAATCCATACCTCTCAAACTAGATGATCCACCAGCAGAGGACTGAGATGGACTTATAGGTTCTCCAACAGACAATGATATGGTACTCGAAGAATCTCGACATTCACTTGCACTTGCAGTGGACTCTGCAGAAAAACCATCACCAGATATTCCCCCATCATTTGATTGACTGCGACCTTTGCACCAATCAACAACAGATAAAGGACCTTCCATAGTACTGAAAGCAGATTTCAGAGCTGCTTTTATATCATTCTGCAGCAGAGTGAGGGTAAATGATGCCTGAACCTGAACGAAGAGGTTTCCATATTAAGTATGATTGTGAAAGGACAAAGATATGTAATGTGCAAAACTTAGCAACATGTAAAATGCATCTTCTGACCATTCAAACTACAATTTGTTTTGGGTGTTTACCCGAGGAAGCTACAATAAGAGCAGTCACATGCTAATCAATCTGAAGAAGAAGAAACAAAATCACAATTGAGGAAGAACTATCCTTGACTCAGATGCTAACAAATGTGACACCTAAATTTAATAAAAAGGAACACTATACGTTGGGAAATAGAACTATTAAGGAAAACAACAAATTTCTACACTATATGTCATTGATGAAAAGTAATCACCCTCATCTAGAGAAAAGCACTGAGATAACAATACACGGATAGACAGACTGCAATTCATTCATCTCTATGCAGCTACACTCAAGGAGATTTATGACAATCTCATTTAACTGTTCTTTTCCTCAAGATTATCAGAGAGCACACCCCAATCTATCCACAGTATCACAATGATGAGTAACAGGTCATCCGTGATATTGTTGCATTCTCACAAGACTTCACACCACAAGTACAAATACGCCACTGTAGCCTACAGAAGTAGATAAAGCAGGCGAAGAAAATGTTTCTACTATATAAGAAACTTACATCAGCTGAAAGTGGATCAATAAGCTCCACACCAGCAATATCCAGCGAATGACAGGAAGCCAATACTCCCCCACAACCTGCATGAACCATGGATGGTCGACATGAAAAGCCACGCCTCCACTGCTCCTGCAGTGCGAGCCAACCATAAGATCCATCATTGCTATCGGCATCTAGTGCAACATCAACAAAAGATGTAGCTTGCTGCACAAGTAAAGCCATCCCATCTAGGAGTTCCTGAAGCGGTTGCCTTAGCCCATAAGCTAGCATACTATCCTCAATGAAAGAATTATGCTGAACAGGGTGGCAAGATTCTAGACCAGCTGTTGGTTGCTTCGTTCCCTTAGAAACTCCAACAGTGCGCCACACACCAACTGGCGCATTAAGAGTCCCATCCAGTAATCCTCCATCAATATCACCAGCTATCCTAACTGGTATTATTTCTTTCTTCATCTCAGATTTGCTTGACATATTGTCCACAGTGACCACTGCTTCACCTTGTGACTGGTTTCTATTGGTACTCCCTGACATCCTGCTCATGCCTACAGGAAGGCAGCCGCTTGAAGATAATAGTGTATGCCGTATCTTACACATAAATGCCTGGCACACAAGGCATTCAACTTCTGTTGCTAGCACAGGTTTTATTGATTGACCAGAGCTGCCTGTTTTTAGTAGCCCTTCACTGGCTTTATCGGTTTTATTGTGGATATATTTAACAGAGTTTGTCGAATTAAAACCAGAAAACGGAGACTGTGCTACTTGAGTCTCACGTGTAGCACAACTACGTACATAAACAGATACCTTATCGTCATTTTTCTCTTTTCCACTTTCAATATGAGTGTAATATTTCTTTGATTGAACAATGGAGCTTGTATCATGCCTCCCAGTACCTATTTTGAGGTTTACAGTCACACCGGACTTCTCCTCACATGCATCAAAGCAAGGCGACAAAGGTGGGGTTGCTGAGTAGACATAGCTATTTGAGCTTGAATTCGCAGTCTCCACTTCCCGAGACTTCGGAACATAGGGATTCCTGAAAATTGAATGGGAGCTCTCCCCTGTAGCGGTTTCAACTGCTCCATACTCGGGAGCGAATGACATGAGAGCTTCAGCTTTAACTAAGTGATTGAATTCACCAGCAATAGATGCTGAAGCACTGTTTACTTGATTAGTAACTGCAGCACTTTTTATAACTTCCTGATGTTTGCTCAGTGAATCATCCAGAATTGCTGGGGGTGGTGGTTGATTAAAGCTATCAAAGGATGGAAAACCTACTGGCAAAAGAATCTGATCTTGCACATCCATCATCGAAGGACAGGGGCTGCTACTAACATCCACACTATCCGCTGCAGGAAACATAAGAGCCTGAGACTCTGCAGTTCCTGGAGGCTTCAAGAATAAAAGGAAAAATCAGTTCATTCTGATGAGAAAAGCAAAAGAAAAAGAATATTTACTACAACTAGTTCATTTCCTGATGAGAAAAACAAAAGAAGAAGAATATTTACTACAACAAGGTAACTTGTATTCATCTCGCAAGATGCAGGCATTTATTAGCCATCACAGTCTTGTATATAAATATCCACTAAGGAATCAACTAGTTAAGTTTTTGCAATGAAATTACTGGATCATTCCTACACCTGAGAAAAGTGCTTGGGTTTCCAGAGTTTCATAGATTAGCACAGCCTTCCATCTGATACAAAAAGGTTGGCAGATTCACAAAAATAAGCCAGCAATTTCAACAACAAAAACATACCCAGTGTAATCCCACAAGTGTAAGCCCATCAATTTCATTACATTAAATTCTGACAATTCTCAGATTTTGAGATTTAACTTGTACGTTTTAAAGTTGAGGAATCATAGATACGTATCATATATGATGGAGATGATGTGATCACGATTATCATTCGTGGACAATATAACTACCTCTCCAAATGGCAAAGCATCATTCTCAAAGAAGTCACCAAAATCTCCAAACTCTGAGAGAAGTGCCTGAATATCCATCCCTGCATTTCTATCATCATCATCCCAACCCCACTGAAGCCCAATCTGATCACTTCCTTCAGTAATTGCAGAATTATTAGCATCCATTGAGGCATAATCACTTGTTGATGGATTAATCACTGCTCCTCCCTGACTAAATGACTCAGAAATTCCAGCTCGCGACCTCTTAAAGCCCTGCAAAGAAAGTTGAAATGTTATATTTGCCAATTCTTTTGAACAAGAAAACACACCATAAGAATCGAGTGGAGAAGATCAAAAGAACACTTAGCACATGCTATCATTATAAATAACTGGAATTGTGCATGTTTTTAGTAACAAGCAAGACGAAAAGCACTACGGTTATATTTGGTTGCCAACAATCAAAAAGGGAAGTGTGGAATGTTGACTTCTTTGCAGTATTTTGCGTGATTAGTAAGCAGGAAACTAGTGCCAAAAGCAATGCAAAACTTTCCTGCGGGGGACTTTGCTTTAACCTGCAAGTAGGAGACTCGGTTTCCTATTTTAAACTTTCCTTGTCCTTTCAAAAATTCATGCCAAAAAAATTATAAGAGGCAGACCCAGGGTATGAACACTATCGGTTCGTGTTTTGGGTTCTATCTCGGCCCATTTGGTCTACTAGATTCAAAATCTATTATTTGTACTTACTTTATGGTTTTTTAACACATATATAGGGTCCGAGCCAAAGTTATTGGGTCCAGGCACCTGCTGGTCAAGTCCAATTTCAACAACATGGGGAATCGAAAAGGAAGCTAACCACATCAACAACTATGCATCAATCCCAAACAAGTTGGGGTCAGGTATAAGAATCCCCATTTCATATCATCATCATACTAAATAAAAAAGAGAAGAAAGCTAACCAAAAAATCTTAATTTACTTGCTACAATTAGCTACAGATCTAGGTCCTGCTTTACACGTTATACTCTGAGAAAGAAAAGCGCTATATGATGGATTCTTAAATGATAGACAAGACTTTATACAAATGGTTACCTTACTCAAAAAATGATAGACAAGACACTTAGATATTTAGATACATGTACCTCTTTGAAAAAAATTCAAAATGAGGAGATAGCAAGTTATTATAACAAGTCTTCAGATCACTAGTCATAGCAAGTTAAAGAAGTTAAGATCGAATCAAGAACTACACATTCAAATATAAGATAATGCATTCAGTTCATACAGATACAAATTATATAGAGAACTCAATTTATACAAGAAGCACACCGTCTTAAGATTGTCATTTTGAGATCGATCCAAAGAAGATAATCCAGACTGCCTACACATCAAAGAATCAGCATCTGCTTCAAGATCACCAGTTCCTGAGGTCTTGTAATCACTATCACTAGAAGAGGTACTTATGCTGCTAACACTACTACTATTGCTGTTACTGCTACTGTTATAACGCCGATTAGAGCGTATGACATTTGCATCAAGCCAAGAACCATCCACCGAATTGACTTTGGCATCGCAATGAAAATCAAAACTGCAATATTGTGCATTAGATGTATGAGATGCAAGTTTAACCAAAAAAGATACGGAATGAACTGCCAACAAGAATAAGCTGAGAGTACCAATGCATAAAGGAGGATGTAAAGGACAATGAGGGCCCAATCCAGTTCTGCAGCCAAAATCTGTAAACATAAAATTGTGTAAACTTTTCAGAACTCTTTAGGGAAAAAAATGAAATATTAATTCTCAAGCATGTAAAAACTAAAAATGCACCCTAGTCAACACAAACAGCACTAATATGCACTTTTTTGAGTAAATCGTCACGCAAAATTGTTAGCTTGATCCTCAGTAAGGGATCAAGGATAAAGCAACTGAGCAAAAGAAACACTAAAATAATCAGCCAAGTTTCAGTTTGAGCATAATCCAATCCCAATATTTACTGGTTGGATCAACAGAAGAGATTCCTGTATAGAAACTTGGGCTTCACCATATCCTAACATAGTAGAAACCTCAAAAGTGCTACCCTTCGGGGTGGCCCAGGGGTCTGGGCTAGGACTTCCATGTTGGAGCCTTGGAGGTCTCAAGTTCGAAACCCCTTGCCAGCGAAAGCAAGGGGTTTGCCTTCTGGGTTAAGCTCGTCGTACCGGGCTTGTCTAGTGCGGGTTACCTCTCCTATGTGGTTTGCGAGCTATCACATAGGAGCGGGGGTTTTACCCTGTGCGCACCCAAAGGAAAGCGGCGGCGGGTTTCCCTTGTCATCAAAAAAAAAAAAAAACTCAAAAGCGCTTTTGGAAGGACTTCCTGAATTAACTTAGAGCCTGTTCGGCATTACTGTTGGGAGGACAAAAGTGCTTTTTTAAAGGAAAAAGCACTTTTTTGAAAAATCAAGTGCTTGGCAAATCCTAAAAACTGCTTTAAAAAAAGGAAGCAGAAGCAACTAAAATATGCCTTAGATATATACTATTTACCAATATATCTCTTACTAATAATCTTTTCAAGTTTCATTCAAGAATTATTTTTTATTTTTATATGATAATTTTATTATTATTTTATGCTTATAGATTATTATTTGTATTTATATTTTATATATTATAGATTAGTTTACAGAATTAGAAATAAAGGTAACAATATTTTTGGAGGATAACAATTAAAGATTTCAGCGCTCCCAAAAAAAGTACCAAATAACAAATTTTTCTTTTCTTAATTTACGTATAATTTTTATTTTAAATTGAAATTTTTTTAACTTTAAAGGAGGTATAGCAAAAAAAAAGACAATAGCTAAAATTGAATCCAAGAAAATAGGTAACAAATAACAAAAAGATTCTTCTTTTCAATATTTTTTCAACAATAGTTTTGCAAAAATTTAAAAATAATGACAAAGTAACAATTAAAATAAAAAAAACGAATAAGTTGGCTACTGTTTTAGAGAGAGATTCAAAAAGCTCCCATACACAAAAATCGAGGAATGTCCTAACCAGTAGGGTCCCTCCCCTACACCTCCGGTGATCCTCCCGATCACCGGATTCCACTTCTTTTTTCTTCTCTCTTTCTCCCTCCCTCTTTGCAATCGATGGAAGACATTATTTATTTTGCAGTTGGATTCAAAGCCTACGACATCTCAAGAACACTTGGCACGGCGGGAGCTTGGTATGATTGGACAGAGAGGAATAGGAAATCCGTTACGAGAACAACTTTCAATGAGAAGACAATGGAATGGATCGTGCAGACATTGCGGGAGGCATCACTACAAAGGGGGAACACGGTGAAGAGATGGAAGAAGAAAGCAGTTTCTCAGAAGTTTTTTGCTCTAGGAACTACAATAAATACAGTCGCTACAGCACTCTAATAAATGTGAGAGGCAGGAGGAGGGGAGTAATTATCATACCCGAACTAGCATTCAATTCAGGGTGGTTGAGCATTGCGGAAAAGGTGGGGAGATTCATTAATAGTGACAAAAAGTCAATGAGCTTGGGGAATCATAGGTTAGTGAACAGGGACATTCCATATGCTACGGTTCTAAGAAGCTTTAAATGGGCTAACAAGGGGTCAAAAGCTGCTGAAAAGGAGAAGGTATATCTGCAGGGAGATAGAATCTTTGTTAAGGATGATCCAGAGGAGCACAGTGAAGTACTAAAGAGGAGTTTGGTGGGTGCCTTTGAACCTAGAGTCGGAGAAACAACGACTCTTGCAGAAGTCAGGGGATGGGCCAAGCGACTATGGAAACAGACACACAGTCTGAACATTTATGAACTGGGCAATGGGCTCTTCTTATTTGAGTTTGCACTTAGGGTTACAGAAGGAGACTGGGAGTGGAGAAATAAGCCAGTTACCCTCCAATGGTGGAATCCGACAATAGGTACGAGAAGCGAGAGGGGTACAGAAAGCTCGACCTGGGTAAGAATTTTAGGGTTACCTTTGCAATTCTAGGACCAGAAAATTTTCAAGGCTATCGGAGATTTTTGCGGAGGGTGGGTAGAGACAGAAGAGGAAACCCAATTGAGAAATCATCTAAAGTGGGCAAGAATCAGAATCAAAGGAGATGGAGCAAACATATCCAAAGAGGTGACTATTGATGGGGTGAAATATGTTATACGATGCAAATGTGGACCGAATCGCCGGCAAGGGTGTTCGCCGGAGAAGATCGGAATTATGAAGTCATTACCCAGTGGATACGAGGCGGACTGGGTAAAGACGAGAACCTCCTGCAAAGTCAAAAAGCAACAATCATAGCAGGCGAATCACGTGTTTTGGCAGAAGAGCATGGGCAGATTTTGAAAATAAATAAAGGAATGGGCCGAGGCGAGCCCAAGTCAAAACAAAGCCCAGCTCAAGGGCTTGGGCCAGAGCAAACTAAAAAAGGGGGTCTTATAAATAAAAAGCTGGACATAAAATGTGATACGCAGGGGAGTTTTCTCAAAGGGTTAAAGGACATCAAGGAACTAGCATATCAGTTCCTACATGCGTAAAACAAAATGGAAGAAGCAAATACGGTGGAGAACATCATCAGTTCTGCAAATCTTAATTACGGAGAGTCGATTAATCAGATGAAAGAGGTTGCTGAACCAATTCGAAATAAAGCAAAGGAGATCGACCAACCTAAGGAGGGTGGGGAGAATTCAGGAGTACAAAAATCAAATCCAGCCGATTCATGATGCTGAGCCGGTATCCATACAAAGTCCTGGTGACCAGACAGATGCAGAGGTCGAAGCATCCAATTGGATAAGTTCACATATTTTGGAACTCAGCAGAACTTACGGAGTGGCGTTTCAAGGCTTTAGGGGAGAAACACATGCACTACTGATGAAGCTTGATGAAAGAAAGAGGGGGAGGGAGAAGAAAGGGGAAAATAGTAAAGCAGCAGCTTCTCGACACAGAGGAATTGGCAAGTATGAGCTGAAGAATTTGCAGTCAGATCTGAATGAGGAAGTTGAAGGCGTAAGAAACAGAGGGAGAGTCCAGCCACTACTACTCAAATGAAAGTAAATATACTATCATGGAATGTTAGGGGGATTAACAGGATTTCAACAAGGAATCTGGTTAAGAGCTCTCTACTAAAATGGAGAGCTGATGTTTATTGCTTTCAAGAGACAAAAATCAACAAGGACGTAGATAAGATTGCAAAACAATTGTGGGCCAGTAGATGGATGATGTGTGGGTATATCGAAGCCGATGGCAGTAGTGGGGGTGGGGTCCTAATTATGTGGGACTCAAGAATTTGGGTGGGCAGCAATGTAATTACATACAAATTCGAAGCTGTCCAAGATGGGTTTTGTTGGTTTCTCACGGGTGTGTATGCTCCACATACTAGAACTGAAAAATTAGAATGATGGGAAGAAATTGCTGCAGTAAGGGAGCTATGTGGAGGTCCGTGGGTCACCTGTGGGGATTTCAACACTGTTAGAACAATGGCAGAAAGGAGAGGATGCAGGAGAATAACCAATGTCATGAGTGATTTCTCGAGGTGGATAGAGGACATGGAATTACATGACCCTTGTCTAAAGGGTGGGATTTTCACATGGTTCAGAGGACCTAACCATCACTGTGCTGCTAGGCTGGATAGGTTTCTCTACTCAACTGAGTGGGAAGAACAATTCAGAAATATTAGACAACAAATTATGCCTAGAGTTATATCTGACCACAGCCCCATTATGCTACAATGTGGTGACTGGGAACAAAGGAAGCCTTACTTCAAATTCGAAAACTGGTGGACTAATGTAGAGGGTTTCAAAGATTTAATTCAGGACTGGTGGAATGGTTTTATCGTGGAAGGATGCCCAGACTTCAAACTTAGCATGAAATTAAAGATGCTAAAACAGAAACTCAAAGAATGGAGCGGTGTAACATTTGGGGAACTCATCAACAAGAAAAACAGGCTACTAAATGAGCTAGCTGAGATTGATTTGATTCAGAATGACAAGATGAGATGATTATTAGAGCAACGATCCTAGCTGAGCTAGAAGAGTTAGCAAAGAATGAAGAGTCCAGGTGGAGACAGAAATCCAGAGTATTATGGCTAAAGCAAGGAGATAATAATACCAAGTTTTTTCAAAGAGTGGCAACAGCACATAGGAGATACAACACCATCGATAGATTGGTTATTAGTGGGGAGCAGAGCAAAGACCCGAAAGAAATCAAAGAGCATATAACAGATTTCTATAAAAAGCTATACACCGAATCAGAAAGTTGGAGACCACCTTTTGTGATGATGAACTGCCCCAGAATAAATCAAGAGGAGCAAGAATGGATGCAGAGACCATTCTCAGAAGAGGAAGTGATACACATTCTCAAATTGTGTGATGGGGACAAAGCCCCCGGCCCAGATGGTTTTATTATGTGTTTCTTCAAGGAGTGTTGGGAGATCATAAAGGATGATGTGATGCAAACAATTCATAACTTCCATCAGAATGAAGTGTTTGAAAGATCCTTGAATGCCACTTTTGTGGCATTAATCCCAAAGAAGTATGGAGCAGAAGAACTCAAGGATTTTAGGCCAGTAAATTTGATTGGTGGAATGTACAAAATTATCGCTAAGTTGATCACGGAAATAATGAAAACAGTTATGGGAAGACTGATTAACGAGCATCAAATGGCTTTCTTAAAGGATAGACAGATAATGGATGCTTCTTTATTGGCTAATGAATTGGTGGACTCAAGGGTAAAGCAAAAGATACCAGGTATCCTATGCAAATTGGACATAAAGAAGGCATACGACCATGTAAATTGGAACTACCTATTTAAAGTTCTGAGTGACATGGGGTTTGGGAGAAAATGGGTGAATTGGATCAAGTTTTGTGTGTCAACAGTGAAGTTTTCAATCATTATAAATGGGAGTCCAGAAGGTTTCTTTCAATCAGAAAGGGGACTGAGACAAGGAGATCCCATGTCCCCATTCTTATTCCTTCTAGCAATGGAGGGACTCAACTACATGGTTAGAAAGGCTAATGAATTGGGGTGGATAAAAGGGTTTGGTGCATATGCTAACAGAGCTAATAACATGGAGATCACACACCTACTGTATGCAGATGATTCTCTTGTGTTTTGTGGTGCAGAAGTGTCACAAATTAGGCATCTGAGGGCAATACTAACCATATTTGAAGCCATTTCAGGTTTACATGTGAACTGGCAGAAGAGTTGCTTGATCCCAGTTAATCAAGTCAATAATATGCAAGGCCTAGCTGACAACCTAGGCTGCCAAGTGGCTTTTCTTCCCACCAAATACTTGGGGATGCCCTTGGGAGCCAAGAACAAAGACTTGGAAGTATGGAGTGAAGTTTTGGAGAGAAGTGAAAGGAAGCTGGCAAGGTGGAAGAGTCGATATTTATCTCTGAGAGGTAGAGTGACTCTCATAAAATCAGTTCTGGATGCCCTTCCAACTTATATGTTGAGTCTCTTTCCACTACCAAAAAGTATTGGAAAGAAACTCAACAAGTTGAGAACGGTGTTCCTCTGGCAAGGGAACAAAGGAAAGCAAGGATACAACCTGGTCAAATGGAAAGAGGTAACAACGAGCAAAGCACAAGGAGGTCTGGGCATTAAGAATTTGAGTACTCAGAACACTAGTTTGCTGCAAAAATGGTTGTGGAGATTCTGTTGCGAAGATACAGCTTTATGGAGGAGGTTCATAGCTGAGAAATATGGCCTACAGAACTATTGGATAACTGAAGAGGTGAATGGTACCTTTGGGTGCTCAGTATGGAAAACTATCAGGAGAATGTGGACTGAGTTCAATGCGCAGGTGACATTCAGAGTGGGGAATGGCTTAAAGATCAGGTTCTGGAATGATATCTGGTTAGGCGATGTGAAAATGAGGATACTTTTTCCTGACTTGTACGTTATTAGCTTACAACAGAACGACACGATAGCACAAATGTGGAGTCCTCAAGGCTGGAACCTTATGTTTAGAAGGGGTCTAAATGATTGGGAGGTTGAAAGAGTAACAGCACTACTTCAGGCCTTGAACCCGTTCCTTGGCATCAATGCAGAGCACGACAAACCAGTTTGGAAATTGCATAGCAGGGGAGTTTTTACAGTAAAGTAACAGAGTAAAGTCCTGTTACTGGGAAAGGAACACCAACCATTCTTTGACAACAGTTTGGCCCTGTATATGGAAGATTAAGATTCCTTTAAAAGTTGCTTGCTTCACTTGGTTGGTAATTAGAAGAGCTTATCTAACCCACGAAGTACTACAAAGAAGAGGTATACAGATCTGCTCGAGGTGCTATATGTGTGAATAAGAGGCTGCTAACACAATGGCAAGGAATTGGGAAAAGAGGATCAAAGGAAGATTGGTGGAAAAATGTACCTGCTTGCATTTGGTGGTCACTATGGAAAGAAAGGAACGAAAGGTGCTTCGAAGGGAGGACTAGCAGTTCCCAGATGATCAAGATGAGATGTCTTAGCCTTCTGTTTTTTTGGTGTAAGCAAGATTTAGTGGGGGAAGTAGATAGTTTAGAGGAGTTTATATGGCACCCCCTGGGGGTTTGTAAATCCCTCCCCATCAATTCCTTGATGAGCTCTTTTGTGTGAATACAAAGTTATCTATTTCAAAAAAAAAAAAATGTATTGGATATTTAAAATAGTTCTATAGAATAATCTTAATATTAAAAGCACATGATACATGTCCTTTTACGTAGTTTGACTCTCAAAAGCACTTTTTAAAAAAAAAATTAGTCAAACATTATTTGCTTATCAAAGGCACTTTCTAAATGAATTTGTCAAACACAAATTGTTTTTTTTTTTGAAAAGCTATTTTTTAAAAAGTGTTTCTAGAAATGAGCAGTTTTTAGCAGCAATGCCAAACAGTCTCTTAGTAACCATAATCCATCAGCCACTCAAACTGAGTCTCAAAACAAATATAAAGAGACAGAACCTATATTAGGGGATGGAGTGGTTATCTGGCCATTACTTTGGTGAAAATGTAAAATTACAAATAGTATTTTTTCTGTCATTGATGTGAAAGGTCTTTGTGACTTGTCTTCCTCCATTGACAGACCTTCAACAGGATTGAAAGTACACTAGTTTACTATTATCTTTTTTATAGAAAGTGTACTCTGTTTTTTAATCACTAACTAGTTGAATGAAACCTTCCCACATCAGCTATATGTAATCCAAAAAAAAAGGTAAGGAGAGAGAATTTAGCAAATTTACCTTTTCAGAGATGATCTAGCACACGCTGTTTGCACCACTGGGACAAGAACAGCCTCGGGCGGGTAAATAAGCACTCTTCCACAGTTATCTGGTATTTTACTCTGAACAACATTGGCCACTGCAGAGGCTTCTGTTATGGTAGGCCTTGATGAATTATTCTGTACGTTCAAAATTTCTTGTATATTGTTGTTTCCCGGTGCAGTGGAACCAAGGTTAACTTCAACAAAGCAATTCTGTCCCTTAAGCTGATAACTAGATTGAGAAACATTGCATGGTAGCCCAACAATACCATTTGAAGCACTAAACTTGCCAGAACTGCATGGCAAGTGAAATATGAATCACAGTAAGGCTCCACGTTATGACGAGCTCTATCACTTTGAAAGAATTTTGTTTAAAAAACAAGAGAAGGAGGGAGAGAGAAGGGTGGAGTTAAAAACAACCCAGAAAAGAAAGAAATAGAGGGGCAAATTTGACCTGAGATACACTTGTTTCACAAGATCAGCTGGGCAACATCCAGTTAGCCTCCCACGCATTCCATGAGGTGAGACAATAACTGGAGAAGGGGATAAAATGAAAATATCAGTATACCATGAATATTGTGTATCATTTAAGCAAAATTTATAGCTTAATCATATTGTATCATTTAAGCAAATTCCGGCAAACAGAAGATATCTATCTTGATGGGTTTCAAGCACTTCTCACAACTCACAAGCCATAAAAGTTATGCCGACGCCAGAAAAGAATATCCCGTATAAACTATACCCCATCAAATTCCATATTAACTGAATTTTTGGGATTTTTAAACTGTTCAAAATAATTGAATGCCCCCTCTACTCCATATTAACAGAATTTTTGGGATTTTTTAAATCTTCAAAATAATTGAATTGTTCAAAGTTCAAGATAAATGTTTGAAACTTTTTCCATATTTGCCCTTTCCTTTAATAAAGTTCTACATTTTCTAGGAGATAAATTGCACTACTTTTAAAGAATAACATGGAGGATAAATAAAAGGATATTAGTAAAAATATGGTTTAAATGTCCTTGAATGTTTTTCTTAATAGGTGTGCATTGCCTCACAAATTCAGTTAATATGGAACAGAGGGAGTACAGAAGATTTGATCCTAAATGATCTGTGTCACAGTCTTCACAGATGAGAAAGTTACAAGTTACAACCCCACCCCACTCCACCTCACCGCCCACATCTTTGCTCCTTTTGCACGTCATGAATCAATTTTTAGAATTTTGTAGAGCCGTAAGACATTTTGGAGGTCATTACTGTCAAGTCTAAAAATTGACTGCAAACCAAGATAAATCAAGGGATTATTCCAATCCACAATTGCAGACTGAGCAAATTAAAAAGTAAAAAAATGTGCAACTCTCCACAACACTCACGGCATTAAAACTGATTTTCATGTAAGATCACATAATGGGGTGCAACAACAATATGCATGTTCTGCCACTGGGTTCACGTCCAATTTCCTTTTTTGTTTAGCACTTCTAGAAATTTAAGATCAGTTTGTTTCTTCAGCTCCTCCTTTTTTTAATGACAGTGGTGTCAAGGCCAGCTTTCGCGCACCTCGACTAATTCCACAGGATAACTGTCACCTCCCACCAGCAACAAGTACTAGGTAACTTTGTCCACCAAGGCTAGGACATTTAGAAGAATCACCTAGTGTTTTTTTTGTCTCCAATGAGTTTTGCACCTAAGACCCCATGGTTCTCAACCACTTCATTGACCACTAGGCCACACCTTGGGTGGTCCTCTTATATTCCATTAGGTTACCAGTTTTTGATAGCAAGAATTGCATAGGTTCTGTAAGAACCTATTGGGTGATGAACGAAATTCACATCCAAGACTTTAATTGTTTGTAAATGCACTCAGTTCTGCAAAGAAACCAACCTGGAAGCCCCTCGCCAGAGACATTAGATGTATTCTCTGATATTTTATCAATGTCACCACTTGAAAGTGCTCGTATATGCCTATAGAAAAGCATGAAGAACAAAAACATATTACAAGGCCACTAAGAGATTGTCAAGCAGAAGGACAGACTGCAGCCCCTCCCTCAAATTTAGAATGTTAGCACGGGCTAATCAAACTTACTTTGCAGATATAATAACGTGGACAAAGATAGCCTCTTCGGTAGCAGCAAATACGAACTCAACCACTGGTTGCCCCTTCCTTAAAAAAAGCACCAATTACAAATTAGATATATGTAGGAGCTAACCATAATAAAACTGGACTCCTGGCTTATTTACCACATAAGGTACAATCTCCCTTTTGCGATGCCAGAAGAATACCTTCAGCAACTAGCGTACATCAAGGAGACCAACAATGCAACAAATAACACTTAGACTATGATAAGTATCCAATTTTTAAAAAAAAAATGAATTCCAGGCAGCTTGTGAACTAGGCAAAGAAAAAAGATGTAAGCCGATACAAGAGCCACACCCAGAAAATACTGGCAAAATATTGTTTCTCAGACTTGTAACAGTACATAAAATAGAACAACTATATTGGTTGAGGAAGATAGTACAGTAACAAAGAGAGGTGTAAACTCATCGTAAAATCTTTTTTCTTGATTTACGTGCTGTTCAACCACTTATGCCAACAAAAAATGTAAGTATTGATAAACATACCTGAACAACTCTTCATTCTGTGAAAATGGACGGTATTTTGTAAATACATCTCCATATCTAACATATGAAAGTCCCCTGAGTGTTCTGTCATATCAAGTAGCATATATACAAGTAAATCAACAATAGATCCCGGAAAACTCTTAAGCATGTGAAATAATAATCACTACCTTTCCATGCAATTCCTTAAGGCCTGAGATAGCGCAGCAGCAACCTCTTCTGAATCTCCAGGAGCCACCCAGAGACCTGATGCCAGAACTGTAGCAAAAAGACAGTTGAAGATTATAAAGCAAAGTACAATACAAAACAAAAAGGGGGTAACAAACAATGACAACTGGTCAATCAGTCCATCAGTAATGCCTCAATCCCAAACCAGTTGGACCAGTAATAGGTGTAGTTTGTGTATTCCACCCTATTCAGGCCCATAAATATTGGCAAGTAACATGTCTCTTGACACAAATCCCCAGTTCTCTAAATTGGAGGTTCTCTAAATTTTGTGGGTAAGTCACAGCCGCATCAAGGAGCGCTAAACAATAGTTGGAGTAAAATAATTTTCAGTTTAACCGTTAGTGAGTGAGCTTTATAAAACTTCAGACAAGCAGTTTAAACCTGAAGAAATTAATACTGGGAGAAACAATTTGCTGCAGAATAATTGTTGATTTTTCACATTGCTTTTTTTTCCATATATGTTCCATATTTATACATGCCATACACGACTAATTAGAGGAAGTTACGCAAAAAAGATGAAGTAAAAGATCCTTTCCACAAACAAACCACTAAATGGAGGAGAGTTATGCAACAAAAAAAAAATAGACGAAGTAAAAGACCCTTACCACAAAAAAATCATTAATTAGGGGAGAGTTTGAGTTGTTTGTCATCTCCTAAAATTCATTTGATTACTTAATACTTCCGTATATTACAAGACATGTGTCGGAATTGTATAGTGTTCATCTTGAATTCCTACGTTTTGGGACTCACAGCAGATAGCCTTGGTGTAGTAGGACTATCACAGCTCATTGCTTGATATTTTGACTCATTGGACTCTCTCTAACATAACGCATTATAATCATAAGAAGGAGCAGTTTGTCAGAATTTTACTCTTTAGGCTAAAGTTGAGATACTTCAAAAAAAAAATGGGAAGGCTTTAAATAGGGGTGCTCAAAGCAGATACCTGATGCAATTCCTACAAAATTTTACCCTTGGCCTAACATGACCCAACTCAAGTCACAAGTGCAACAACAACAATTAAATTCTTAATCTAAACTAAATTAGTTGGCAGTGCCTACATGGATCCTTTGCTTGATAGCTTCAATTGTATTATCTATTCTAGGCTAAGCCTGCATAGATTCCTAAAAGTTGTAGCCAATTAAAGACAATTTTCTTCACGTAATTTGTCTACCTGACCTGCCTTCTTTCGAACCTTCAATATTCATGCAGACATTTAATGATAACATACCTCTTAATTTGGATATAGCTGACTGTGCCTTTTCAATAACAGATGAATGTTGCCCAGGGAAAAAAAGCCAGAGCTTGATCTTCTCATCTGAAAACTAAAAGCAAGCAGAAGTTAAACAACTAAAAAGGGATTTACAGTTTAACTACTTTGCTGACCATCTATACCAGGGTTGTAAAGACCCTGAGATGGGTCCCAAGGTCCAACAAAAGAATTGGTCCATGTGCTGAGAAATCCTTCCTTCTGCAATTGTAGATGCGATGAGAGCACGAGCCATGTAGCAGCGTCTTTCTTATCCGGCTTCACCCTTTAAACAGATCGAAAAACACAGAATTAATTATGATTTATACGTAGTTCCTTCAAGGGAGATGGACTTTAAACTGCTCAAATAGCAAACCTCTTGTCCACTAGAGAGTTAACATCAGATTCATGAGGAAGAAACTGAAACCAAGATATTTGATGTAAACCACCCTGCAAAATAATACGAGTTCAGAGGAAATATACACAATCATAATAAGCATCACAACTTCAGGTATAGTTCAATACTACAATATTTCCCAGTAATTCCAGAAAATCCAGTACAAATGGCATGAAAAAAATGCATTAAGAGACACATATTTGTTACGATATATCATCAAAGCAACAGAGAGTTCCTCAAAAGTAAAAAATCTAGAGGACTGATCAATTTCCCGAACAGCATAGGAAATTTCCATTGGTACTGCACTCGTTATATATGAACTGGTTTTTAGATAAATCTAAGAGGTCAAACTTTTGGGAGCACCTTTAAGAGAGCACCAGGACGAAAGATCAAAACCAGCACCTTGGGTAGATATTGATTCCCAAAAAAAAATGGCAATGAACTGTGACTATTACCATTGAACAAACAAAAAATCCACCTAATAAGCACACTAGAGAAACAGGCCACCTTCCAGGAAGGGTACCAAGCTCCCTAAGGCCTCCAAGAGAAAAACATCTAGTTACAAATTTCTATTGTCAATGCAGTAACATTATCTAACTACAAAACTGCTGAATCAAATAGAGATTAGAGACATCTATGAGTTCGTCATATGTTCAATCCTTTCTTTGATCTCTTTTTGTATCTGTATATTTGCAGCCTTCTTATCTACAACTTTGCCTGGAATTGTTTCCAGTTCCTTCCCCGCCATGTGTGATGAATCATAGCATCCCAAACTGCAACTGCAGTCTCCTTCTTAAGTTGTTTCCACTGCCTCCTTTTTATCCATAGTAAAATTGTTCAACATCACCTATTTGCAGTCTAATCCCTGACCATTGCTCAATATTCTCTTTCAAGCTGATGAACCATCTGCATTCAGAGAAGATGTGAGTTTGAAATTCAACCTGTGCCTCCTCACATAGGCAACAGATTACCATCTATGTTCATATGCATTCTTGTCATTCTTTCCTTTGTGAGTAGCTTCCTTTGATTGGCTATCCACAGTATGAATATGCGTCTAGGTACTAAAGTAGAATTCCAAACTAACTGTGCAGTCCACAACCTTGGCAAGCTTCCTAACAAATCATTATAGCTGCTAGAAACAGAATACTTGGCATTTGGAGTTAGAGGGTGTTTGGATTGGCTTAAAAGTTGATCAAACCTACTTTTAAGACAGTTATTTACTTGACTTCTGAAAGTGTGCGGCAAATATAAAAATAACTTAAAATAAATTTAAAATGACTTAAACTAAGTTGGGAAGTGTTTGGTAAGGTTAAAATAACTTAATATAAGTTTAAAATGACATAAAATAAGTTAAAACCCAAAAGTAGGTCTCCCCTACTTTTTATTTTTTGACTTAAAAGTCATTTGAGTTTGACTTTTATTTGACTTAAAAGATACTTTTTTAAGTCAATCCAAACGGGAGCAGTATGTGACATATTGAAACCAACCGGTCATTGTACCTTTTGAGTGAGTTTAATTTCCTCGAGTACCAGGCTACAGCCTCCTGGTGGTTATGGTTTCAGAAGTCTTGACCACTTTTCATACACTAAAGATCCACCCATTTGACCCATAGCAGTTCCTTTTTCATAGCCAGTTACCAAACTAGTTCGCCAATGGAAGCTACATTCCAATTTCTGCAGCTTTTAATGTTTAACCCACCAAATTTCTTTGGCATACACTACTTCTCCCAAGAAACTAAAAGGCACTTTCCTTTTCTCATCTGAGCTACCCCATAGGGGGTGGTGTTAAGCTTTTTTACTATAATATAATTGTTACCCTTCCGCAAAAAAAAAAAAGAAAGACATGAAGTCCAAAGTGAATCCAAAACATATACATTGTTCATCCTACCAAAGAAGCAAAAAATATGAACACATACATTAGGTTGTGTACAGCCTCAAGTTGGCCCTTAAAAATCTGATTATGACCATTCTACACACTTCATATTATATAATGCCGAAACATACTCCAAAAGTTTTCATTGCCTTGTTAATCTTCTGACCTGCCAGTTTTCAAAAGTATTCATTGATTTTGCATAACACATTGTACCCCAAATATATTCAAGAGCAAGCACCAGATCTGCCAGTAGCTTTTTCCAAAAAGTATTAAAGAAGTTTGACGGGTTTCACACGCTTTGACCCACAAAAAGCTTCTGCTACATATTTATGTGTTCTTTTTGTAGTTGTCACGGTCTAGACGTGCCTCATGTGTTGTGATCCGTGCAGAACAAGCTACTTTTTGGGAGCCTTGCTATCCCATAGGATTTCCAGGGCTTCTGCATTCTCCCTTCAGAAGGATTGTTCAGCAGACCCTATTCAAAGCTCACTGTGAACTTCCCTTCTTTCCCATTCTTACAGAACACTGAATCTACTGCTGAAGTTGAACCTTCAACATATTCCAGTTCCTTATAAACTCTATGACCTTTCCACATCCTAACCTTCAACAAAGCTTCTTCTAAAACTTATATACCAGCACTGACAACTCCATCAATCAACCATGTACAACATGTCATGGAAACCGACTATTGAGGGGTCATGTCATAGCCATCCATAGTTCCAAAATCTAATATTTCTTCTGTCCCAACTTCCAATCTTACCAAATTATAGGAATCCTCCCATAAGCTCCTGATGTACTTATTTACAACTATAGAAGTGTCTAATATGGTAACAGATTTGGCGCACCATTTTCCCCAGCTAACTACACTTTTGGTTTTACAGTTTCTCTTCAACAATTCTTCCTACTGATCAACATTGAACCTTGACAACCTAAGACTTCTGTTTGATTTATTTATATATCCACTAATTGATATGGTTTTGCCAGGAAAGAAGAAAAACTCGACAACCATTTAACAATAAGGCTCTTATATTACTATTTATAATCAGTCCATACAGTCAGTTTTTTTCTTTACATAGAGTCCAAATGAGTGGCAGGAGCCATTATAAAGTTCCAATAGCGATTCAGAGCAAAAAAAAATGGCGCCAGGCACCAATAGGCAGCATAACACAATCACGTATCTAACATACAAGAAAGAAACAATTAAAAAAATGATGCATTAACAGGTAGCTCAATAAAAACTTAGGTGTGCATGGTCCGTGTATAGATTGTCGAATTTCCCACAGAAGAGAGTTGAAAGTTTCCTGCAGAACTTGAGAGACAATGGTGAAGACATCATATTCTAGGGATCCTGTCTTTTTGGCCGTCAGTCAAAGAAACTTAAAAATCTTTTAACTGATATTAGAAAATGGAATAGGACAAGTTCTGGAACTCAGAATGGAAGGATTTTACTGGAGGAGAAACTCAGAAACAAAAGGGTGAAAATGGAATTCATGGACACAGTAAGTTTTTCAATAAATAAGCTGAAAGCAAACGAGAGTGTGATGGTAAAGATAGTAGAGACTGCAATATGAAGTTCTTTTATCATCTAGAATTGCTAACTGAAGAAGAAACTTTGTACATGTAGTGAGGTCAGGCAGAAGTGTTAGAGAAAGAAGAGGTCAGGGAGGCAGCTGAGGGCTTCTTTGTTCTCTCTCTTCTTTTCTTTTTTCCTTTTTCTTTTTAATTTTGGGAGAGGTAGTTCATTCGACCCAGAGAAAAATAACACTCTAGTAGGAAAGGAAATAAGAAAATGCATGTTAAGTTAGCTATGTGAATTCCATAGAAATGGGTTAATAAGATGAACACAATTTCATTACTAGGGTTTCCAAGCTTATAAAATTTAGCAAGCAAAATGGTAAATCAACCATAAAAATTTCAAGTTAACCCTCACAAAAATTCTAATATCACAACAAAGGCAGGTGTAATGAAACATAGAACAATACAAAGGCAAGAAACATACGATCTTGAACACATTTGTCCACATCACTAGATAATTTCGACGCCTGATGAAGTAAACACGTGCACTTCTCTGCAATATGGATCTTAGAGTTAACGACCTGTATCAAAGGCACGACGCATTTCCTTGCACAACAAAGGAGCTGCACTTCCTTCTAACAAAACATAAAACAATAGATTAGTGTTTGTAAGCCAAAGTTGAAGGAACTCAACAAATATCAACAAAAAAAAAGTGATCTTTAGTCTTTCTAGAACAAGTGTAAAGCAAACAACTATTCATATGCTACTTGAGGGTTCCTTTTAGCTAATGCTAGAGCAATCAAACAAACACAATTGAAACATTAACTCCAAATCTTTCCAGTATCCAATATAAGTAACACGAAATTCCATTAATCAAACAAAAGGGGCAACACCAAAATACAAAATTACCACTTTGCATTATAGTAAGACCAGTTCAACCCTAAAAAAAGGTGTTCATAATTACAAATCCCCAAAAGTCGAAAGAACCAAAAAGCCCCAAAATTCAGTTCAAAAACGAACACATATGACATATATATACACATCGAAAGCACAGAAAAGAAGTAAATTCCATCACAACAGAACCGAAAAGCAGGGAGTAGAACACAGAGATACATACATAGAATCAGATCTGATGAAGGCGATGTAAAATGTCAATTGTGACAACTGAGAAGCAGCGTAGTAAGCAAAAATAGCAGAATGAACGCCCAAAATACTCCGGCGGCTGCTTCTACCCCCTTGATATATAAAGTAGAATGTAAATAATTACTATTAATGGAAATTCTATAATTTGTTTAATTCACTTTAATTTGAATAAATTCATGGTTTAATATTGAATTTATAAGATTGACTTTAATTTTTTGAGATATTTCGATCGAACTAATTAGATTATTAAATAATTAAATATGAAAAAATATATTGATGATTTAGATCTGTTTTTGTAATTGAAAGTAAATACGAAATATAATTTATAAATAAAGTAGAATAAATTATATAATATTGTAATAAATCAACTAAAAGAATTGAAAAATTAGTTACATAATAGAGATATGTCATCAGAGAATTTCACAGATGTAATTTTTGAAAGACAGTAATCACAATGAGCTTTCTGTAAAAACGACAAGTAGGGTTTAAGATTTGCGAGAAAGAGACATATCGTCTTTCATATCAGAGAGAATAACATTCACGATTTTCATTTCGTACTTTCGTAATGTACCTAAATTTTTCTATTGATTTTACAATTTCATAGTCAACTAACAAAGATTAAAATCACTTCTCATTAATCATCATATAGGTAATTACATAAATATATATACCACTGTGTCTAGAAATTTGGCGATTAATATTAAGATTGTTTATTTCAAAACTAGAAAATTAACTACTTCTTCGTAGATTTACTTCTCAATATTCTCACTCTTCTAGACTTTTTCATAAAGTTATTTCTTTATAAACTAGTAAGTTTATCTCTTCAAAGTACGAGATTCTATCATATTTATTAGAGAAAATAAATAATTTATAAAAATATAATATACTATTTTCTATAATTTCTTATACAGATCAATCCAGTAAAATATAAATATGAATAAAAATTATAGTTAATATCATAAAGAATAAAGAAATACCATTTATACATATAAAATTTGATATTTTCGTAAGAACGTCACTAAAGGCTTTCGACAAATTGAAATTTGATCGTGGAAGGATCAAATTATATCCGAAGAAAGAAAAAAAATCTTGACAAAATGATATCGTCATGTGATTAGAAAGTCACGTCCCTTCTGCTAACTCGCACTCACTGAAATTTAGGGCACCAAAATATTCTTTTAAACACAGAGTAAAGTGAGGAAGGCGAGTCTTACCAACCCAATTTAAATACAAAAATGAATGCATAGCAATTCAAGAAAAATAATAATGAAATAATAGATTTTCCTAAGATAGACTAGTATAAATTATAAAGGAAGTTCATTGTTATTTCTTCATAAACTTGATGCTTCATCTAATTCTATTTGTTGTATTATTTTTTTATATAATTTATCTGGAAAAAAAGTATTGTTTTAAAAAAAGTAAAAGTATTTCTTTGTGAAAAAATGACTTCTAACTTTTTATATGATCACACGTTTAAAATTATAAAATTAAATAATTTGATATGTATTTTTATTTTATAATTTAATATATATATTTTTAATTAAAATCAGAAGATTCAAATTTCATTTATTTTTCAAAAACTCGATATCAAAGTTAATATCATACAAATAACATAAAAAAAGAGGGACCACAATTTATTTGAGAATATATGGACATTTGGGAAATGAAATTATTATAAAAAGTCAAACCAAAAAGGGTTATATGACATTTTCCAAAACCCAGGGGAACAGGTTCCAAATATATATATATATATATATATATATATATATATATATATATATTCCGCTTACGTGGCACCTGTTAGAGTATATACTATTAATAATGTGTTTAGACATAATATTATAACAATTTTCAAGATTAAATATCTAAGTGAGAGATTGTTAGGGTATATACTATTAAACATGCATTTAGATATAGTACATTATAACAATTGTGATGGTTAAAAGTCTAAGTGAGAGATTGTTGGGATATATACTATTAATCATGTGTTAAGAAATAATATTTATTAAGAATAAATATTTGCACAATTTCAATAGATCATATATTCGTTTATGGTATCTATTTACTTATATAGTAGATGATTTAATGTGTAGAGTTTTAGCTTATACACAGAAGATTAAATCATCGGTTCATATAAGTATAAAGTTTTTGATTCACAATCTAGGATGGAAATTGGACATGTCATCGGGTATGATTGTAGTACAAGATTATATGTAATTTATCTTGATTATGGGAAAGGTATAGTTCCAACTTCTTGTGCTAGTACATTTTGTATGTATTGAACAGGATCTAATAGAGATAGTTGTTTTAGACTGACTGACAAAAACATATTCTCTAAACTATTAAATGTACTTCTATTCTTAATCCTGATATAACTATTATGATTTGTATATATTAATTATCGTTTTGATTTATTAAAAGGTGAGATTATGAGATGGGTCAATATGCATGTTAAGTTGGATGATAATAATATATGTTGGTGAAATAATAAGTTAGTTGATGGAATTCATGTCTCCTTATAGAGATTGATTGATATGCCTTTTTGTGAAACTTATAAGTTTTCATCGTGTTAAATCTTGCAAGTGGATTTATGAATCCGCATGAAATAAGTTAAGCAGTGCTCTAAAGGAAATTAATCATTAAGTTAAATTTGTCAGTAATTTAATTATTGATTAGTATCTGAAATCTTAACATGGGGAATTATATAAGTGTTTAATGGGGAATTACGAAATATAAATAGAGGAATGCAATTACGAATTTCTAGTGGAATAATTTGTAAATTATTATGGTAGGAATAATTCAAATTAATTATTTGGAATTGTTTCCATAATAGGAAGCCGCGGTAATTAATTATGTGGTCCCTATAGTGCTCATATTTAATTAGAACTCAGAATTCTATTTCTATGAAAAAAGGAAGAATAATATAGTTTTTTCTAGTCTTCTAGAAAAACTAGGTTTTCTAGTCCTTTTTGAATTAGGAAGAAATCTCTATAAATAGGGATTCTCCTAACCTAGAAAAGAGATGATTAGTTTTCTATTCGATACTTGTCCACCCAAGTATTGAGAGAGTTCGGATGTGACTTGGGATCACTGTAGAAGATCATGGCTATCTTGTAGATCTGTCTTACTTGGGGATTCGCATGAAGGTATCTATTCACGCTTTAAGAGGTATTTATCGAATTAAATTTCAGTATGTTTATGTATTCTAGCATGATTATGTGATCTATCATAAACGGTATTGGTTATCTATTATTCATGTAAGTTGTAACGATCCTGATATGCTTCCGTTGTGTATATATGTTTTCCAACAGCACCTTCACAAACTAAGATTTCCTTCTAATTTATTTATTTTCAAAATTAATCTTCCTCTCTCAAAAACCTTCACAACTGTCACCACCATCTTACAAATTAAGCCACCACCAAATCTTCCATAAATATAAATATCAGCCCCCTTTGAATTTATTTAAGTAACTTATCGTCAGATAGAATATCGTGTCAAACTTAATATGCTCTAGTCTATAGCATCTCGATAATTTTACTTTACCTTTGGTGATTTGAGTTTTTAAAAAAATTGTCTAGAGGTGGTAAAATATAGATGGAATGTCAACGTCATTTATTAGAGCTTTGATTTGATATCTGAAGTACACGTTGTTGGGTAAATGAAATATGAAGAGTTATGACTTTCATAAAAAAAGTTGTGACTTTTATGAAGAGTTATGATTTTTATGAAAAGTTGTGACTTTTATGAAAAGTTGTGACTTTTATAAAGAGTGGCAGCTTTTATGAAAAGTTGTGAAATTTTCGAGGGTTGTAATTTTTCCAAAAATTTATGACATTTCCGATAATGCACAATAATCAATTTTTCGCACTACCCTTTGTTGTCAAAAATAGAGAAATTTCGTCTCATTTTAAAACAACAAAAATTATGAACTTCTTCTTCGTCGACACAATTAAATACTCGTGTACTTTGTTCGTGTTGAGTTGCTCACTGACACTATTATTTTCGTATAATACACTGGTGAATAGAATCGTATTACCTGAGAGATTTATTCCCTTAACCTCGAATAATAGAGGGGAATAATTTCCTTAAGGTGTTAGTGTACATTCAGTGGGCTCAATTTTTTCTTTCTATTTCCTCTATTGTTACAGAACCTGATATATTTTTTACATTGATTAATTTATGCTTTGTATTAATTGTTTTTCTTGAGTACATAATTTAAACTTTGTTGTTTATGTTTCTGCAAAGTTATTGTTATAAGTATTTGTTAGTACATATTAAATAACACACGTTAATTGAGTATTCACACAAGTTTTCTTACTGAAATTGTTGAAGGTACAATAATTTTATCCCTTAAAATCTACATTACCATCTCTTGAAGACAAAATTCATATTTGGTATGCCATTGTAAGGATATAATGATCGTAAAAATTTTGTCGTACCTTGATGTGCAAAGTGAACCAGCAAAGAAGACAAAAAAATAATAAATTTTTGACATGGCTTCAAGGATGTTGTGTCGGATGACTTGTAGAGAAATATGAATAGACTAGAGTCTCTTTTAATCCCAAAGACACAGATAATTACACAATAAATTAATTGTTCATAATCAATATGAAGTATGGATAGATTCTCAAGTTTACCGCAAGTTGTAAAAAAATTTCTTGAAGTAATAGATGCGTCTTTCAACACTACGATTACTCGATTAGAATAAAAGTGTAGTTTCAAATTGAACATCATCACTTCAGTATACTGATTTTAACGAGCACCCACATAAACTGAATAGTTTTGTGTAATGTTTTTCCCTTTCAAGTATATATAATAAGTTGAATTATTGTCAAATATGATACATTCTTTCTTTAATTTTTCATTTTAATAATTTTTATGATACATTTAAATTAAGAAAATTAAAATGATATATGTAAAACAAAAGGCAACGCTAAACTTTCTACACGTTAAAATTAAAATATTTGCTACTTTTTTCAGCTTTTTAATATTTATTTATCCCTTCACAATCGATTATTTACTTAATAGAAAATTAATATCTCAGATTGATGTTCATTTGATTCCTCAAAAATATCAAATAGTAATACTTCCTGAATGTGAAAGGATAAATTATAAAAGTATTAATGTTCGCTACTACGTAATCTTGTATGTAAAAAGAATATAGTGTTTTAGTTTTAAAAATTGATATTGCGGTTCAGTGAAGCACGAGCTACTTGACTAGTAATCAGGGCCGATTCAACATGATTGGGGACCTAAAGCCAAACCAAAAAGAGGGGCCCTAATTTTTTTAATTTTTCAAAAAAAATATTCATGTACTATATATTTATTTAAAATCTATTTTCTTGCATTTTTAGATGTGAAGTCATTAATTAATTACTGTTTTCTAATCAATTTGTTTTAGTAATTCCTTTTCAATTGATAATATAGCTAATACACTCAATCTCACATTGTTGATCTTAGATAAGATTTTATCAATTTTAGTTTCGAATTTTTTTTTTTGATCGAGGCAATAGTTACAAGAATTGTTAACGTGATTCTATAAGCAATATATGCATTAGGAAAAGAATAAAGTCTTTTCATTTATTTGAATATTTCCATTAAATCACTATCTTCTACTTGTATTGTTTCTCTTAATAATAACTAAAACGAGAATATATATATATACTTACTAACTAAGAATATCAACAATAACAAAAGTTCAAGAAAAATTATAAAATAAAGTAGGAATAATAAAATCTGGCTCACAAATTTGATAAGTAATAATATTGAAATAGTCGTGCGTTCCTTCAATATATATTGAAATTGCACTTCTTAAGATTTTGAAGAAGATACTCAAAATCAAATTTTGTTCTTTTTTGACTTGTAAGCAACAATAATATTTTTTTTAGGAGAGACTTCAACATTGAGAATAAAAATAATAAAATAGAGAAAAAAAAAAGGAGTATAAGATAAATAATAATATAATGTCAAAATTTTTGAGATAAATAAGAAAACACAATTTTCCCACTTAAAGAAATTATTTTCATAAAATATTTCATTCCTTTAGAAAAGTGGAAAAAACTAACGTCCATTTTTTTTATACTTCTTACATGTTTATTTTTAAAATTTAAATATACATATAATTTTAAGTAATATGTATAAATATTTTTTAATAAATTGAAAGCCCTAAAAAATATGATACCTCAAGCGATGACTTTAATGGCCTACTGATTAAGATTGTCCTCCTAGTAATAAGATAAGTCTAAATATAGGTTGCATAAAACTCCATTCGTCTATATTCTAGTCTACTAGTCTATTCAAGAGTTATTGGCATATTGCATTACTTCCAAATAAGTAAATATTCAACGGGCAACTATAACCTAGCCATGCTAGCAATTGTAGCCACATGATTTGCAAGTTGTCAATTCTACCTATTTTATTATTTCTTTTTCATAATAAAGAATTATTCAAGGATAAAACAATATTGTTAAAAATTTAAATCATAATAAGTTTCACGTTTACTTTTCCTACTTAAATATGTTTTTATCAAATCTTACAATTTTATTAGTCTATATATAAACAAAATATAAACCTTGTATAATCAGCTGGGTTCACAATATTCTAATTAAATGGTTACATATATCATAAAGTGCTAGTAAATAGTTCTAGAATGGATCAATTTGATTTTCATAAATGTCAAATCAATGGGGTTGGGTATTAATAGTGACTTGCAAAGGGGAAAGCCTTCAAACAAAAAATTGAAATCCGAGATTTCTTGTTAAGGTTGAATCTGTCACATTTTTTATGGCTGCTATCTTTTGAATATTAAAATATTCTTCTTTGTCCATAGTTTCTAATATTTTGGTACGATATAATTTTTCTTGGAAAATTAGTTGGTTTCTAACTTATTCTATCAGGTTTGTTTGGTAAGTGAAATTTTTTTTTCTAGTGTTTGATTGATGAATAAAAGATATTTTTTAGAAAAATGTCTTATTTTTTTCTAGAGTGTAGAAAATATCTGAATTGGGACTCCACCTAACACCCGACCTGGGACTCGATAAGGATCTGACCCTGACTTTCGATCCAGAACCTACCATACCCCGACTCTCGATTCAAAAGTCAAATTTTGAATCGAAATTCTGCCCGACATCCAACTTGAGTCTGCCCCTTAATCTGGAACTTGACTTCCAAACTGAGACTCGACTTCGATATTCAATCCGAGACTCGACTTTCGAATCGGATTTGTCACGACGATCTATTTGGGATCCGAACTTGGGACCTAGCTCACCTTCACTCTTAATTCAAAACTCGACTCCGACATCCGATTCGCCAACCTCACAATTGACTCGAGACGAAATATGGGATCCGACTTCAAATCCTGACCTAGGACCTGGCACTCAAAACGGGATCAGACCAATCCTGGACTCGAAATAGGGTCTTAATCTAGGTCGGAAGTCGAATCCTGAATCGCAAATCAAGAGTTCAATTCCGGATTAGTCTTGGAAATCAATACTCAAAGTTGAGTTAAGGTGAAAAGTTTAGATGTGAGGTTGAAAAAGAATTTTGAAAATGTTTTTTTTTAGGTAAGTTTTTCCTTAAATTTAAGAAAAATAAGTTGATTTGAAGTAGCCAATCAAAAATTGAAAAAAATTGAAAATATTTTTCATACCACACAAATGTGAGAATGATGGGTTATTTTGCAACTTGATATCTCTAGTCAACCTTAAAAGGTTTAAACTTGTACAATTCTTCATATTTTTTTCTCAAGAATGGCTGCTACATTTTATTTCTTCTTCGTCACAATCTTGATCTTGATTTTCGCCATTGTTGAAGGTCGAATTCTTGAACATGAAGTTAGTAGTGAAAGGATCTCTTATGGAGTTGAACACAAACTCAAGAATCAATCAAATTATCTAAGTCTAGGCAACTCTTTGGACTTTTTCATAAAGTTATTTCTTTATAAACTAGTAAGTTTATCTTCCAAAGTATGAGATTCAATCATATTTATTATAGATAACAAACAATTAATAAAAATATAATATACTCTTTTCTATAATTTCTTATACAGATCAATTCAGTAAAATGCAAATATGAATAAAAATTATAGTTAATATCATAAAGGATAAAGAAATACTGCTTATACATCCAAATAAAATTTGATGTTTTATTTAGGACGTCATTAAAAAATTTCGATAAATTGAAATTTAATTGTGGAAGGATCAAATAATATCCGAAAAATGAAAGAAATCTTGACACAATAATATCGTATAGTCGTGTTCCTTCTGCCAACTCGCACTACTGAAATTTAGGACACCGAAATATTCTTTTTAACACAAAATAAAGTGAGGAAGGCGAGTCATACCAACCCAATTTAAATACAAAAATTAATACATAGCAATTCAAGAAAAATAATAATGAAATAATAGATTTCCTAGACTAGTATAAATTGTAAAGAGAGTTCATTGTTATTTCTTCATAGGATTGAAATTTGATGCTCCGTCTAATTCTATTTGTTCGTATTCTTTATATATATATATATATATATATATATATATATATATATATATATAAAATTGTCTAAGAAAGTACTTTTTGTAAAAAAAAATTAATTCTAACTTTTTCATATGATCAAACATTTATATCATAAAATTAAATAATTTGATATGCATTTTTGTTTTATGATTTAATGTACATATTTTTAATTAAAATCAAAAGATTCAAATTTCATTTCTTTTTCAAAAACCTCTATAACTTATACAATAAGTTGAAGAAAAGAGAGACCACAGTTTATTTGAGAATATATGGACATCTGCGAAATGAAATTATTATCAAAAGTCAAATACAAAAGGTTATGAGACATTTTCCAAAACCACACGTTCCAAATATTATATATATATATATATATATATATATATATACTAAGCACGCCTAGATGACGTCATCACAAATTAAGATTCTCTTTTAATTTATTTATTTCAAATTAGTCTTTCCCTCCTCTCAGAAACCTTCACAATCGTCACCACCATCTTACAAGTTAAGCCTCCACCGAATCTTCCATTGGTATAAATACCAACCCCCTTTTTAATTTACTTAAGTAACTTATCGTCATATAGAAATATTGGGTCAAACTTAATTTTATGTATACATGAATTTTTACATGCTCTATCTACACTGTCTCGATAATCTTACTTTACCTTTGGTAATTTGAGTTAATCATTTTTAGGGGTGGTAAATTATAGATTGAATGTCAATGTCATTTATAAGAACTTTGATTTGATAAATGAAGTATACGTTGTTGGATTTTAAAAGGTAAATGAAATATGAAGAGTTACAACTTACGACTTTCATAAAAAAAATTCTGACTTTTATGAAAAGTTGTGATTTTTATGAAAAGTTGTGACTTTATGAAAAGTTGTGACTTTTATGAAGAGTTGCGGCTTTTATAAAAAATTGTGACTTTTATAAAGGTTGTGACCTTTTCGAGGGTTGTAACTTTTCCAAAGATTTATAACATTTCCGATAAGGCAAAATAAACATTTGTTCGCACTACCCTTTGTTGTCAAAAATAGAAAAAATTTCTCTCATTTTAAAACAACAAAAATTTTGAACTTTTCTTCTTCTACACAATTCAATATTCGTGTACTTTGTTCGTGTTGAGTTGCTCACTGACAATATTTTTTTTTGTATCAATACACAGGTGTCTAGTGTCGTTCTATCCTGAGGGGATCTAAGCCTTTTAACCTCAGATAATAGAGGGGAATAATTTCCTTAAGGTGTTAGTGTACATTCAGTGAGCTCGATTTTTTCTTTCTATTTCCTCTATTGTTACAGAACCTGATATGTTTTTTACATTGATTAATTTATGCTTATGTATTAATTGTTTTTCTTGAGTACATGGTTTAAACTTTGTTGTTTATGTTTCTGCAAAATTATTGTTTTAAGTATTTATTATTACATATATATTAAATAACACACGTTAATTGAGTATTCACACAAGTTTTCTTTACTAAAATTATTGAAGGTACAATAAAAAATCCCTTAAAAATCTACACTACCATCTCTTAAAGACAAAATTCAAACCTGGTATGTCATTGTAAGGACATAACGACCGTAAAAACCTTGTCGTACCTTGATATGCAAAGTGAACCAGCGAAAGAAGATAAAAAATGATAATTTTTTGACATGGCTTCAAGGATGTTGTATCGAATGACCTGTAGAGAAATATGACTAGACTAGAGCCTCTTTTAATCCAAAGACATAGATAACTACACAATAAATTAACCGTCCATAATCAATATGAAGTATGGATAGATTCTCAAGTTTACTGCAAGTTGTAAATACTTTTCTTGAAGTAATAGATGTGTTTTTCGACACTGCAAATAGAATAGAAGTGTAGTTTCAAATTGAACATCATCACTCCGGTATACTGATTTTTAAAAAACGCCCAACTAAACTGAACAGTTTTGTGTAATGTTTTTCCCTTTCAAGTATATATGATAAGTTGAATTGTTATCCAATAGGATAATTTTTTTCTTTAATTTTCCATTTTAATAATTTCTTATGATACATTTAAATTAAGAACATTAAAATAATATATGTAAGTAAAATGTAAGACTGAACTTTCTACACGTTAAAATTAGAATATTTGCTTGCTTTTTCAGCTTTTTAATATTTATTTATCTCTTCACAACCGATTATTTACTTAATAGAAAATAATATCTCATGCTGATGTTCATTTGATTTCCCAAAAATATTAAATACTAACACTTTCAGAAAATAAAAGGATAAAATACAAAATTATATATATAAAAATATAATATTTTAATTTTAATGACTGATATTGTGATTTACAACCACGCGAAGCAGGGGCTACTTGACTAGTAATAAGATAAAGTCTAAATCTAAGTTGCACGTCTATTCAAGATATATTGGCATATTGCTGCATTACTTTCAAATAAGTGAATATTCAATGGGCAACTATCACCTAGCCATGTTAGCAATTGTAGTCACATTTGCAAGTTGTCAGTTCTACCTATTTAAAAATTTTGGAAAAATTACATAAATTAATACATTTAATAAATAATTACTGATTTTAGCGATACTTTTTATTTATTATCATTTATAACAATACTATGTTAACTCTGCAATATGAATTAAAAGTGAATTATGTATGCAATATATATGAATTATAATTGTTTTTTGAAATATATAATGTTTGTTTGGTAAGAATTTGACACATTGTATTTTAAGTGAATTAAAATGTGTGATAAATGTATAATCTATTATTAAAACTTGTATTATATGTGAATAATAAATTATTCTTTGTAATATGTATTAAACTTGTATTATAAATGAATTAAAAGTGATCAAGTGAAAAAAAATGTTATTGCTATAAATGGTAAATATTTTTTTATTATACTATATTTATGTAAGTTTCCCTTTATTATTTCCTTTTCATAATAAAAGATTATTCAAGGATCAATATCATATTATTCAAAATTCAAATCATAATAAGGTTCCTGTTTACTTTTCCTACTTAAATATGTTTTCATCAAATCTTACAATTTTATTAGTCTATACATAAACAAAATATAAACCTTGTTGGGTTCACAATATTCCAATTAAATTGTATACATATATATATATCATTAAGTGCTAGTAAATAGTTTTATGAATGAATGGATCAGTTCGATTTTCATAAATGTCAAATCAATGGGGTTGGGTATTAATAGTGACTTGCAATGGGGAAAGCCTTGGAACAAAAAATTGAAATCCGAGATTTCTTGTTAAGAAATTATTCATCTGTCACATTCCTTATGGCTGCTAGCTTTTGAATATTAAACTGTACTTCTTTGTCCATAGTTTCTAATATTTTGGTACGAAGTAATTAAAGTGTGTTCTTGGAAAATAAGTTTGTTTCTAACTTATTTTCTCAAGTTAAAAAATGTTTTTTAGATTTTTTTTTTCTAGAGAGTATATCTGAAATGGGACTCCACCTAACACCCGACCCGGGACTCGACTTGACATCCAATGCGGGACCCGATCCCAATTCCTGACCCTGACTTTCGATCCAAACCCGATATCGACAACCAATGTGGGATTAGACCCCGACTCTCGATTCAATATTTGACTTTTGAATCAAAATTCTGCCCCGACATCCAACCTGAGACTGCCCCTCAATCTGGAACTTGACTTCCAAACCGAGACCCGACCTCGATATCCAATCCGAGACTCGACTTCCAAACCGAATTCGACCACGACAATCTATTCAGGATCCGAACCTGGGACCTGATCTTCACTCTTGATTCAAAACTCGACTCCGACATTCGACTCGAAACCCAACCTCACACTTGACTCGAGACCAAATATGGGATCCGACTTCAAATATCGACTTAAGACCTGACACTCAAAACGGGATCTGATCGATCATGGAATTGAAATAGGGACTTGAATCTAGGTCGAAAGTTGGGTCCTGAATCGCGAATTCGGAGTTCAATTCCGGATTATTCTTGGAAATTAATACTCAAAAGTTGAGTCAAGGTGAAAAGTTGAGGTATGAGGTTGAAAAAGAATTTTTGAAAATGTTTTTTTTTTAAAAGGTAAGTCATTTTCCTTAAATTTAAGGAAAATAAGTTGATTTGGAAAACCCAATCAAAATGAGAAAATTGAAAACATTTTTCATACCACACACATGTTAGCATGATGGGTTATTCTGCAACTTATTCTCTAGTCAACCTTAAAAGGTTTAAACTTGTACAATTCTTCATATTTTTTTCTCAAGAATGGCTGCTACAATGTCTTTCTTCTTTGTCACAATCTTGATCTTGGTTTTCGCCATTGTTGAAGGTCGAATTCTTGAACATGAAGTTAGTAGCCAAAGGATCTCAGATGGAGTTGAACACAAACTCAAGAATCAAGCAAATTATCTAAGTCTAGGCAACTTGCATGAACTTTCTTCAGGGGATCAATGTAATCACATATATGGTTTTTTTCCATGTGCAGAGAATATTGGAGGTTTACTTATTCATGATTGTCACATTTCAATACTTGTTGATTCTTGGTGAAAAAGTATTGGCCATTGGAAGCAACAGGCTCTTTAGTATCCTTGACACTGGTATTTTTGGTGCAAGTATCTTTCCCACACTTATAACTTGGCCAAGAATTGTTATGGCCTTTGGTAACTACTCATCTTATACTCAATTACCTTTTTAATATCTTGATATCCAGGCCATAGGGTACTAGGTCCATCAAAACTCGAACAGATGACAAAAAATCAGCTAGTGTTTTTTGCTTAACCATTTATTCATACAATTTATGTTATTTAATATATCCTATTTTTGTTCTTTTGCTCAATATCCCCTCAGTTAGTCCTTGCATACCCTTATCATTAGGAAATCATTTCGTATTTCGTCTTACCTCTAACATTATTCTAACATGAAATGGTTAGACTTCAGTGCCTAATCTCTATCCCTCAATCTTTTTACTATGGTTATATATTACTCTTAGATTAGAGCTTCATACAAAGTTTGCTATAACTAACCTAATGATGCTGTCAATGCAGAGAACATAAACTCTTATTCATATACTGTCATCAAACAATCCTTTGTATGAATATTCTAAGTAGCCTTTGGTTTTTGCAGCATCTGGACTATTGGTTAGTAGAGAGAAAGCTCAAATATCAGTATCTTCTGCACTTGGTTCCAATGTTGGTTCTAGTGTATTGAATCTTACTATACTCTGGGGCATATGTGTTATACTTGGCAGACAAAATACCTCAACAAATTCAACAAGTGTAGAATCATCCACTTCTACTTTGAAGTTAAAGGACTTAAAGAGTATGTTCATTTACCTTGAACTTAGGAAAAACAAAGATTTAAGAATCACAACTTTTGTTTTGGTACTTACAGGTAAAGGAGTCATAACAAACAATCTTACTGGTTATATAGCTGGAATCATGTTTCTCTCACTTTTACCATTCACAATAATGCTATTCGGCGATATCATCAGTTCATCAGTAGGAAAGCGCGTCACCATTCTTGTTGCTCTTATTGTATCAGTCACATTTTTGCTGTCATATTTCACTTACCAGGTGATCAACAAACATCTTGATTCACCTATACTAGCTTTGATGTTACATTTCTGTCATGTTAAAGTTTGTGTTTCTGATATTTGTAGATGTGGAATCCATTGATTCAACAAAAGAGTTTAGAGTACATAAAACACCAAAATCTGGTGCAAGTATTTGTGCAGCATATCCAAAGGCAAGCAAGAGGAAATCTCTTTAAAGGGGGCCATCCTGACATTAACGCGCTTTAAAGGTAGTAAGACTTACAAGTTAATACTACTATGATTCATTGAAAGTAGAAGCATTTTGATGCTAAGTTAAGCAAGTAAGTCAAGATAACTTCATCTTGCAGATTATTTGCCAAGACAGACAGAGATAGGAGCCATTCAATAACAGTCACTGAACTAGAAGAACTGGTAAAACAGCTTGAATCTGGAAAGGTGAAAGTGGACAGTGACTTCGCCCTGTCAACACTGTCTAGAATATTCGATCAAAACAGAGATGGAAGGATAAATGAAGAAGAGTTCATTGAGGGATCCAAGAAGTTGATACAGGAAGCTAAGGACGATTCCACCTCGAAGAAATTTCTTGATGAGGCAAATTTTCACCTCCTTTTGCTCTCTGTCACTGATATAGACACTAGGAGCTGGTTTTATAACCAAAAAGATCACTTTTTACTTGGCCAAATTAAAAGAATGTTGATAGAAAGAAGCTGGAATATGATCATACTTAGTTTGAGCTAGTAAAATGATTTACTTTGCAACTGCATAAATATGCAGGTGGTTAAGGCATACACAGAGGGACAAAAAAAAGATATAGGTAAGATTGAGGAGCTCATACCGCGAGTTTTGAAGCAAATTCAGAACCAAACAATTGAATCCGAAGGACTTCGAAATGATGATGGTACCCCCAACATCGAATCCATTAAAAGGTATACGATATTCATTCTCTCAAGTTCTGAACCATATTTTCAAAGAACTCAGAATCTTGATCTGTACATCTCAGCTGAAGTCTGTCCCAAGTGAGAGTTTTTTCACAAGTTCCTAAGGATCAATATCTCACTAATCTTTATCATCTGATTGTGTTACAGGCTCTTCCGTAAGTTAGATGATGATCATAACAGTTATTTAACACTGTCAGAGCTGGAGAAGCTAATGGAAAATGTCAAATTCAGACAGGCACGCCCGAATCACAAAACATCTGTAAAGGAAATCATGAAGGACTTCGATCAAAATGATGATCACATGATCGATGAAAATGAGTTTCTCCGTGGTGTGACATATTGGCTTCGTAATGCCAAGGAAACTAACAAAGAACTTCATGATAAGGTGAAATATATTCTAGCTAAATACTCCAATATGGTGTGTGATATATGTACTAGCGGAGTTTAGATCTTGAGTTTATGAGAATTCTAGAAAAGAAAAAACAACTTACTGGTTCTGGATAAATTAAGCTATTGAGTTCTGCCGACCCTATTAGCAGAACTGTTGCCCCATCCTTGTGTATTAGATATTTTGACAGATACAGTTTGTTGGAATTTATTTTCTACAGGTGATGTGGGGAGAAGTCGACAAGTTCTTGGATGAAGCAGAAAGAGGAAACCATAGACGTTTCAACCACTCTTTGGCGTTAAAATGGGACATCCGCAAGTCTGTGTTGCAAGTGATTTTGGGCATTGCTATATTGACACTGTGTGCAGATCCAATCATGGATAACATTATACGACTGGCGAGTGCAATTGGCGTGCCTTCTTTCTTCCTATCATTTGTCATAGTACCTTTGGCTATCAATGCAAGAACTGCAATAACAGCAATAACTTTACTATCTTCAGCAAATCAGCAGAGTCGCACAACTTCTTCTTTGACATTTCCGAGGTCTGCATATCTTTTCTTGCGAAAGTACTTACTTTCTTTCTTTGTAATTTTGTCTTAAGACTCTTGACAACTCTGTTCTTCAATTTGTTTTACAAGCAGATCTATGTGGGAGTGATCATGAACAACATTATGGGGATGTCAACTGTGTTAACTGTATTATATGTCAAAGACTTGAGATGGGAGTACTCACCTGAAGTGTTGGTATCTATGGTGATCTGTGCTGTAACTGGCTCTTTTGCATTCATCCATACCACATATCCACTTTGGACTTGTATTGTAGCTTTCTTGTTTTATCCTATCTCACTTGTACTACTTTATATTTTACAATAATACAATCTAATTATTCTTGTAATTAAAATCCTCTATTCTACTCATTAAGTGTGTGTTTATAGCTGCTACATATGTATGGTGGTGCTGTTACTGCTTAACATTGTTCTCCATTCTTCACTAATTACTATAATTTGGATCCATCAATCTCAGATTCTTTTATGCTTTTTTAGTATTTATAGCTTTTTAAGTTCTCTTTTCTTTCAGCTTTTGTCCACCACTCATAAGAACAGCAACAAGTGAGCAAAGGAGAACAAACCAATGCAACAGCTACTTCTAGTTAGTATTAAAGAGAAAAAAATGTGACAATGTTACTCAATTGTTTGCAAAATATAAGCAAGGGAATGAACAAAGATACTTGAATAAATCATGCTTTTATTAATGTTGGACAAGTCTTGCACCTGTGTCATTACCATCATCCACCTAGCAATGGACAGTCGATTATATGGACTTTGGCATTGTGGCTGTAGATTCCTTGAGGTATCGATGCCAAAACAGGACAATCCTCTATATACAGTCTCTGAAGTGAGGAGCAATTAGGCAGCCACTCTGGAAGCTCCATCAGGTTGGGACAATCGGCGATTCTGAAGTACTTTAATGTTGTAGGAGCAGTATCTTTAAGTTCCAATGGTAGAGTCACCAACTTAGGAAGCCCCATCAGAAGCAAGGATTGAAGACTTGTTAGGCCTGACATCCCTTCTCCATCAATCAAATCAAGTTCTTCACAGTTCCAGATCCATAGCTTTTCAAGTGAAGTCAGATATCTAATACTGCTTGGAAGAGAACATAAACTTGGGCATTCATAGATACGCAAAACCCGAAGTGCAGTAAAATGCTGCACCAGTTCTGGCTGCAATTTTGGGAAACAACATTTGAAAAGAAGCAAAAATTGAAGAGAAGTGAGAGAATGTTGAAACTTGATCCCTGCTGACATCTGATGTGTAGTCAAATACAAGGTCTTCAGGCTGATTAACTTTCTAAAATCTCTTGGCAACTCCTTAAGCTGTTCACAGTTAATGAGGTTTAGGGTGTGCAGATTTACTAATTTGCTCATAGACCTTGGAAGAAACTTGATCTTACCACTGTCACTAAGGTTGAGGTATCTTAATTCCTTCAAGTGACCTATCGAAGTTGGCAACTCCTCAAGATCTAGATTGTTCAAGACTAGCATCCGAAGGCATTTGAAATTTGACAACATTGTCTTGACAAAGAACTTGTTTACAGGTCCAATGTTAAAAGAATAAGAGAAAGACCTCAACTTTTGCAAAGGAAGCAAAAATCTGGGGAAGTGTTTCCTAGACATATCTTCTGCATGGAAAAATAAGTGGCGAACTCTTTCAGAGACCACGAAAGCATTGGGTTTCACATTTAAGCACTCTGCACCTGATACTGACTGTGCAAGATCATGCACAAGATTGTGTATCTTACAAGCCAACATTTCTCCATCAAAAGCTTGTACCACATCTAGGAAGCAAAACCTTGATAGCAACTCATCAAAGTACTGATTACCGATATCTTCCAGCTTCCTGTTTCTGTTGGAACTCTGTATAAATCCTTGAGCAATCCAGCGATTGATAAAATCCTCCCTCGGAATTTCTTGACCTTTGGGTAACATGGAGCAATAGGCAAAGCACTGTCTTAGATGTGATGGCATCTGTTCATAGCTCAATCTCAATATTGGTAAAATGTCAGATTTATTCTGTTCGATTTCCCATATCTCATTATCTCTTATCTGCAACCATTCATTCTCGTCTGTTTTCATGTACAACAACCTTCCCAAGGTTTTCACAGCTAAAGGCACTCCTCCACACTTTTTCACAATTTCTTTTCCTATTTCTACTAGATTAGGAAACAAATTGTCCTGTCCTCCAAATGCACATTTCAAAAATAAAGATAAGCAGTCATCATTAGCAAGGCCTCCCAAATAATAAGGCGGAACTGTTCCAGTAATCAAAGCAACCATCTTACTACGTGTAGTGACAACAATTTTACTACCTCTGGAACAATTCATCAGCAACTCCCTCAGATCCGTCCACTTGTGTTGATCTTCATTCCAAACATCATCCAGCACAAGTAAATACCTTTTCTGTTGCAAAACCTCTCCCAAACAACATTGTAATTGGTCCATATCTAGGTGGTCAAAACTCTCTCCTGTTGCGGACCTCAGAATTTTCTCAATTACCTTGCTCAGACTGAAATCTTCTGAAATACTAACCCACATTCTAAGGTCAAAATTCTGAACAACCCTATTATTGTTATAAACCAACTTAACAAGTGTGGTTTTTCCAAGCCCTCCAAGTCCAACAATAGGAATCACAGAAATATTTTCCTCATCATGAGAATCTATCAGCTGTTTTACAATGTTTTCTTGATCATCATCTCTACCAATGATATCTGATGCCCTCACAAAGGAGTGTGTTTGTTCTCTACTCGTATTCTCAGCTGGAATTACATAAGTATGTTCCGTGAAGTGGAAATTTCTCCTATCATCTGCAATCTCATTCAGCAGCTCCCTGATTTCTTTGACTTTTCTGCCAATCTTGAATCGATATATAATTGGATTTGAACTTGAAAAGAATCTTCTTACCTTCTTCCTAAAACTTTTCTGGAAATGCATTTGCAGCAACAGTTGTGTTGATAAATCATCCATCAAATCATCGACATCATAAACAACATCTCTGAGCTTTTCCAGCCAATCTCTCACTTCATGGTTCTTTGCCTGTTGCTCGTTTGCATCTAGAAGTACAGCTTTGATGGTGGATAGAGTACTTTGGAGTTTCCTTAGCTCTGTCTTAACATTCCAAGCTAGACTGATCTCATATACAGCAATTGAAGAAACTTTAGCCAAAACTCGTTCAATGATATTGAACAAGAAAGATTCCGCCATCGATACTAAGAGTAGGATCTACATTCTCCAAGTCAACACCTCTTTGAAAAGTCATGCAGGTTTTGATAAAAGGATTGTGAACCACAAACAACAAACAGAGACAACATTTTAAGACTACTGTCTTTAAATTTGGAACTGTATAATTTCCGGTAATAAGTAAACAGTAAATCCTGATTAATGATGGGAGACTATCTATCTTGGTTGGGAGATTGGATCATTCTCGTAGGTGGACTATAGGTTAATCTTAGTTTCGAGCCAAGTGAGGAGTATAATTCAACTTAAGGAAAATATGTGATAGGAAACAAAGGGTTGACTCAGAAATTTTGATAACCAGAAAGTGGTGCCGTCCACTCTTGCAAATTAAATAGTTTCATGTGTCATATGCATAGAGTTTAAGTTATGTACACCGTCCAGTATAAGGAATTTTTACACCTATAAATTATGAGTTGTAGTAGAATTCAGGTCATCAATTGATATATTTATACATATATATTCTGATAGTCTTGGAAGAACCAATAATGTAATCAAAACAGGTAGGACCACCAGCCTCTGAAGAAAAAAACTATCTAAATGTCTGGTACCTGCCATTACCACTCATTATTGGACATACCTATTTTCATTTTTTCTTCTTGCTCCATATAATAGTGTCCTCCTTCACGAGGTAGTGTACACTCTACCCTCCCCAGACCCCACTTTGTGGGATTTCCCTGGATATGTTGTTGTCGTTGCTCCTTAGTGGTGTCACGCGGGCCAGTATGATTCTGGTTAAACGGGGCATTCCTCAGCTGGGAGACCAATCGCCAAAGGCTAACATAGCGAGTCACAATTCAAGATTACTCTTTAGAGCATCCTTTTCTGATGACATTTGAACTATGTTTCCCTACTGAAAAAGTCTAAAATAGATAATGTTAAGGTTGTTGCCAATTTCTTTAGACTCACTTTAATGCAATAACTCAACTCACCTCTCTCATGCTTTTTGCTTCAATTGTTTTAAGTAGTATAGCAATGTTTCTGCTGTATATAGTTCCAACATACTCTTGCCAGAAACCTTCAACATGATGATTTTGCAAGGTGATCCTTTAAATTGACTCAAATCACATGTCCCTAAGGATCGTGGATCGCTTAGTTATGAGGTTCCTAAATCATCAGGTTTCCCAAAGATGTAGCTTTAACATGTACCCCTAATGGCATTGCAATCTTAGATCAAGCAACGCAAGACCAGATGGAGTGATAAGGACTGCAGACACAAGCAGAATAAAATGCGCATCTATTGCAAAGAATGAGTGGTTTATTTTGAGCTTCCAACAGGACCAGACTGTCAATTTTACTCAAGTCACTTGGAATCATTTTCAGTTTTAGTTATTAATCTGTCATACCATTCTCCGTCTCCCCGTTGGAGCTTGATGGATATTGTGTGCGGGCATGTATATTCATTGAACACAGAGCTATCTATTGCATTATTTAAGCTTACCATTGTTGGATCTTGAGTTGAACTTTTATTAACCTATATGAAACCAGTAGGTGCAGTTAATTCAATGATCATAGAGTTTTCTATGTACATATACTGATACCTTGAGGACTTTTTCGACATACAGTCGTTAAGTTATGATATACAAGGTAAACTGGTTTAAGATTGGATGTATCCCTCTTTGATTGCAGCTTCTGTCACCTATGACAACCACATACATCATACACATATTCTCATACTAGAGCCACATAATCTGACTAGCTCATTTAGATTTTGACTGAAAAAATGGCATCTCACAGTTTTTTTTTTGATAACCGTGGTGTCCTGGCCAGCATTCGTGCACCTCGACTAATTCCACAAGATATATGTCACCTCCCACCAGCAACAAATACAAGGTAATGGCATCTCACAGTTCCATACTAAGACAATCATAGGAATGGAGAATTATACAGGCTTCTCTACATCCCAGATGGAATTTTATTGTCTTACATCTCTGACAACTTGTGGAGTGACAGCACTACACTAACATATATACTAAACTAAAGTAACTCTTGACAAGACACCTTACATGAGTTCAGTTCCAAAAGTATACAGTAATCAGCTTAATCAATCCAACAAAGATCAAATGACATGATTAGCCAACTTCATTGCAAAGACAGATAAGATAAAACCGATAAGTGACCCTTAAGAGTTATGTTCAGTTGTTCCAACATTCTCCTTAATTATGCCAATGACAAAATTGGAAGAGAAGGAATTAAGTAGGAGGAATTTTCTTGTCACATGCAGACCACTCTGGTAGAATTACTATTTTAGGATCAAAAACATTGCAAACTTAACTTCATTATTTGGCCACAATAAACTTGTGAGCCTTCTTAGCGCAAAGTAGACAATAATGAGCCTAGCCAAATCAGTTACTCAAGGCTGCACTCTAGTCGCAGCGCTACCAGAATGCTGCAACAAGTATCTGAGGCCAAAAAAAGGCAGCCTAGAGCAGTAAGCTTCCGCTATGTGCAGGGTACGAGGATGGGTTAGACCACAAGGGTCAATTGTTCGCATCCTTACCTGCATTTCTGCAAAAGGTTGTTTCCATGGCTCGAACCTGTGAGACTGCAATCACTAATTTAGAAAACTAGTAAGAGGTCAACCTTATTGCAGCTGCAAACAAATCTGGGTTGTGTTTAGTAAGATGTGAAAACTGAAATGTCTATGTTGATCGGACTCTTCGAATATGCCAACGGGTGCGTGTCGGATTCGCCAAAAGTAGTGTATTTTTGAAGAATGTGACACGGGTGCGGCATCAAAAGTGAAGAGTCCTTTCAGAAAAAATGCCCCGGAAAATGACTTCCGACACTTATATGTGAAAGACGTTTTTCTTTTTACAAATATTACCACCACACTAAATCAATCCCACTTGTTCTGATCAATACATAGACATCACTATTGACAGTTAACACCCAAAACTATCACCAGAAACATTATCTTTATAACGTGTCCTACACCTTGTACAATTAGATTATCCCATGTATTTTGTTATCCAATAAAACACGGAATAATCAATTTCCTAAGAGAGATAAATATTTTCCATGGAAAACATTTTCCTCCGTATGGGACGCACACCAGAATCTCAAATTGCATATGTAACATAGCCATTCAACGCACCACCATAGCAGAATTATGGCTGCATTTTACATACATGATGCAGGTGCAGCTTCGACAAATGAATTATCTAAGCGGAAATCATATAATCTATTTAGCCCACAAATCAACAAGAACTGAATCATTTTGCTGCCAAAACAGAAATATACTAAAGACATTGCTACTTGAAGCTTCAGCTCTATCAAGCCACTGTGAACTGAAAAACCATATTCTTCTAAAACAGATGCCAAAACTTACTGTAAATAATATTTATTCATAAATTTACAAAATCTGTAAGAAGCAAGCAACAATTCACAAACAAAGGAGAAGATGATGTTTCTGTACAGTATAACTCAACCAACATGAAAAGGACCAATATCACCAGTTCGAAAAGAGGCAGCAACCTCATCTGCAATAGTCAAGCAAGCGACTACCCAACCAGTCAATGCCATCCACACCATCTTAGCCATCCACAGCGTTGTACTCCATGGAACCGCCATTGTCCAAGATTCAGCAAACCCAAAAAAGCAATCACCTTTCTACACCAAAACCATTTATAGAAAACCCCAAATCCTCACTTCATACCCAAAAAAGCAATCGCCTTTCTACACCAAAACCATTTATAGAAAACCCTAAATCCTCACTTCATCAAATAAATTCAACACAAAAGCCAATCACCTTTCCACACCAAATCCATATATAGAAAACCCCAAATCCTCACTTCATACCCCAAAAGGGATCCAAGATTTGTCTTTGACCAACCACCAAACTTTTCAAAACAGATTTCTGCTTCAACAGCTGCAAAGAAGCTCATACACAAGACAAAAAATGGGAATCAGGATCCTGTGAAAATCCTTTGATTTCAAAAAAGGGGTATCATATTTTTCACTGACTTACCATTTAAAGATTGATATCTTTTGTTTGTACAATAAATAGTGGGAAATGATATGGATTTGTTAACTATTTGTAAGCCTATTGCTGTCGGTAGAAGACAAGTGTGTGTGGACAGTGGACCTAAACAGTTAAATTTCCAATCTGCATCCTCTATTTCTAACACATATACATTTAGAGTACATGAATTTCGAGCTCGGATTCTATTTGAGCTAAAGAAAAGACAAATTTAACTAAAATAAGCCATAATTTTAAAAAATAATTAAAATAAGCTTAGCATAGCTTTTTCTTTCGTTTTATTCAAAAATATAAACGACAAACGTATATTAAGTCTATATATTAACATGAAACATAATAATTTTTTTTCACTTTATAAAATGTAAGTTTTTGTAACACTTTATAGAGCGTAACTTTTTCTTACACTTTATAAGAAAAGTTACTTTTATCAAAATCTTTTCAAATAAATTTTTTAAACAAACCAACAATTCAACCCTACAATTTTTTAAGGTATTTTTTGTCATCTTATATTAGTTGACCTATAATCTATCTATTCTATACTATCTTAAAGGCATGAACTTTCAAACTTAAATGTTAAATTATTATAATAACCCCCAATTAAAAATAATCAATTTATTAATCCTAAGTTAGGTAATGACTTTTTCGATGAATTGTGACTTTTTGATAAGTTATAACTTTTTTCAAAGGGTTTTGATTTTTTGATAAGTTGTGACTTGTTCCAAGAGTTCTGACTTTTTCAATTACTTATGACTTTTTCAACGAGTTGCGTCTTTTTCAATAAGTTGCGACTTTTTCAAAGCATTGTGACTTCTCAAAAAGATCATGACTTTTCTGATAAGACACAAAAAATATTTGTTCACAGCACCATTTGTTGACTATAAATAGAGGGTCCTCTCATTTTTCAACAATAATTTTTTTAATCTTCTACCTTTCTTCTTCTTGCATTTTAAATTTTTTTGTGACTTATTGTCGCTGAGCGAGTTTGAAACAACTATTCTGATGAAGTAAGTCGTTCTATCCTAAGAGGGTATATTTCATAACCTCGATTACTTAAGAAAAATAATTTTGATGATATGATAATTGTTATTTTTTGCGTAATTATACATTATTGTGTAATGTTCCAAAATATGTTGTTAACATAATGTAGTCAAAATTAATTTGTTTTTGTTAATAATTTATCTTCTGATGTAGATGTATGCTTTTGAATATCTTTTTCAAAATTTAAAAAATGTCACAATTTGTTTTTCATGCTCAAGATAAAAGAGTGACTTTATTTATCAATGTTACTTATATGATTTATACTCTGGTGAAGTTTGCTTCAAAATAGTAATTAGTATATAAACATTGCGCTTTTGTTTTACTTATTTACTATTTCTTAATATTTCAGTATTTTAGACGAAGAAAAGTCCACATTACTTGTAATAACGTCAGTTGAAGTTTGTATTATTTTAATTTTTATTATTTATTTAATAGTTGATTTTATGAGATAAATATTTTAATTAATGCAAATATATATTTATATTTGGGTAGGTATTTGTACTTAATTAAAGTATTATATATGTCACAAATGTATTATCAAGTTAACAAGATCTTCTGAACTTCAAAATATATTATTCTAAAATGTTCTGAAAAAAACTCACAACCAATTTGAAGATATGTCAATATATAAATTGTAGTTGTTCTCTTCACATGTTCATATGACATCTAAACAATTTAACATGGAATGCACATCCAAAGTACATTTGGTTAGATGAGAAGAAAAATACAAAACAAATATTGTCTATAGGGTAATATTAGTGAGATAAGACTAATTACATGGTTAACCTTATCAAATTGAAATAAATATATACATTATTGCATTTAACTAATAAAATTTTTCATTGACCATCTTCATAGGTTTGTTGAATAAGAAATATATATGACGATCCACGTTGAAGATTCACAAAGATTCTGCAATATTATTTAATTTTTTGCTAAGCTTATTATTCAACTCTTCACTAAATAAGCAATACTATTTACATAACATATATTTTTGAAATTGATTATCACATGCAACACACGTGTCAAAAAACTACTTAATATATAAATTAGTGAAAATTTTGAAATCATGGATCAATGAATATAGAATGAAAGAAATAGATACTTTAAAAATATTGTAGGGTCGTTTGTTGGATTGTCGGGTTGTGCTATGTACCTTCAATCTTTTGTGAATTCGATTTTTGTTGTGGGATCGATTGGTTTGTCGGATTGAAACCAGTGAAGGGTTAAAAATTGATTTAAGAATATGAAAGTGAAAAGATTTTGATAAATCAACTTTTCTTATAAAGTGTAAGATTTTGATAAAGTCAATTTTTTTTTCATAAAGGGTAAGCTACACTTTATAAAGTGAGAAAAAAAATTATTTTAGATTAAAATATAGATGTTAACAGACTAACGTCTGCCATTTATATTTTTGAGTAAAACAGAAGAAAACGCTACACTAAGCATAATTTAGTTACTTTCTAAAATTATGGCTTAATTTAGTCAATATTATCTTTTTGTAGTTCAAATAAGTTTCAGACTCTGAATTTTCTCCCATATTGCTAACTCCAATAATAATTTATAATCATTAATCATTTTAATAACTACTAATTGTAAAAACTAGGTGCAATTAAATGATATACCCTTCCGTTCAATAATACTTTTTCACTATACTAAAAATAAATGTTTAATAATATTTGTTCACTTTATAAAAGTCCATAGATAATTTATACTTAGTTCCTAATTTACCCTATCATTAATTATATATAGTCATTTTCCTATAACATTTTTCAAAATATTGTATTTATTATATTCAAAGGATAATATAGTAAAATTACCTTTTTATTTATAGTTTCTTAATAGGTGTGTCAAGTCAATAGTGGACAACTAGTATTGGATAGAGGGATCACTATATTTTAGTGATATTATAGTATTTTATTTTTAAGAAAAGGTTTATACATATATTAAATGTATGAGAAAGAAATTATCTAGTATTTTTTATCTCTATCGAGAATCTTGATTTCCAAGGTTGGTTTACTCTATGTCTCAACCATAACACAACGTTAAACAGACATTTTTAGCATGAAAGAAAAGAGAGATGGAGTAGATGGCACATTATGCTCAAACCAGGGATCACAACCATTGATACAATTTAAGTTGTTGTGACACAATGCTTTAAAAGGCGGGGGCGTGAGGCGAAACGTTTTATACAGTATAGGCCATAGAGCGAGGCGTAAGTCCCGAGACACGGGGCGTAAGTCCCATGGATCAATAGGGCTTAGTCTCAAGTATATTCAATTTATTACTAATAAAATAAGCAAAACTAAACCTTTCAATGATTTATGATTTTTATTTGAGATAAGTATTAATAATCAATAATGAAAAAAAATAATAGTATAATTACTTTTTGAGAAATATCATTACACCAATAGTAAAAATATGATTTAAAGCAAAATAAAATTGTAAAATAAATTAAAAACGCCCCGACGTACGTTTTTACGCCCAAGACTTACGTTTTTATGCTCAGGGCTTACGCCTTAAATTTGAGGACTTACACCTTATCGATCTACGTCTTTCATTTACGCCACGAAGCGTTTTAGTTACGCCCCACCCCGAGACTCGCCCCAAAAACGCTTTTTAAAACACTGTTGTGACACATCAAATTTTGCATTGCTTACAATTAGCTTCTTTCCTCCCAATCAATAAAGATAATAATAGACGTACCATCTAACTTGACCTGAACTGATATACATGTCCTCCAATTTTTAATGTTCATAGAATTTAAATTTGTATAAAGTTGAACAATAGACATGTAGGATGTCTGTGTCTACTTGTTCAATTATATACAAGTTTAAGCGTCAACTTATGCACACCAAAAATCGAAGGACATAAATGTCAATTGAGGCAAGTCAAAAAGATAATTTTTATGTATTATGCCAACACAATAATAGCAAAAACTATACTAGCTCAAAAAAGTAAAGGTTGACTGCAGCGTCACAAAATCTTGTAAAGTAGTATGTTTTAGGCTAACAATTACAATTCAAGAGCACATGAATGATAGCACATATAAAGGCTCTTCTACTGCCTGGAAATGAAGTACTTTACTAAAGGCAAAATATGTCATATGGTTTAACAGTTGAATCTTTATATCTCTACAAATTTATGGATGAGAATGTTGATTACTGGCGAACATCAGTACGAATTTTTTAATGCTTCGCCAATCGCGTAGCAGTTCCACTGTTAAAGACATGCTGAACGAGTTCATACTTATTGTAGATATGCGTTCAAGGACGCTGACTGCTCTTTTGCTAGTTGTTCTTCCTCCTCCAATTGACGCTACGTGAAGAGAACAATCTATTTCGGACAATAATGTATTATAACCATGAAATCAATTTTATGAGCAAATATACCTTAAGCAAAAAATTGGCTTCGTTTGCATGGTTTCTAACCATACACTTCATCTTCGTGGCCACTTCAAAATCAGGATCATTGGATTTCAACCAGTAGCACATTATCGTCCTATCAGATTTCCTTGGGCGAACATCAAACATCTCAACTACAGCAGGATGTGCCCTAACAGGTCTTGGCATCCCCGAGATCATGAAAGGGGAATTTCGTATCTCAGATATGATTGTTCTTGCCTCATCTGCATTCTGCATTACAACTAAAGCAGCTCGTCCCATCCCTTTTAGTTCAAGGTAGGTTAGGATTAACTTGACCTGAATGACATTTCCGAACTGATCAAATGCAGCTTTTGGTAACAGATTTCTTAGCCAAAGGTGAAAGATTGTCAATATAGACGCCACATTTCACTTTATTCTCAAAGGCAGCATACTCCTCTTCAAATACAGCTTCCATAAGATGTAGAAAGTAAATTTCCCCAAAATACAAGCAATTCACCAGCACCTTCAGAAAAAAACAATTATCAGGGTTCTATGATGCCACTGAAAATCATCCAATTGCAAGTGAAGCAAATTAACCAGCTCAGAACTTAATTAGATTATCATCTCTCAGACTACCACATCAGTCGAACAACGACATTACTAAAGGAAATATCATCTTGACAAACAATTTGCCAACCCGGGAGAATTATACCATAATGAACAAAATAATGTCAACATTTATTCATAACAGAAAGGGAAAAAAACAGTTCCAACATAGAAGCTCGACTATCAAAACACACCTTTCCACGAATTTCTGATAGTACAACAACATACCCAGTGTAATCCCACAAGTGGGGTCTAGAACGGCTAGAGTGTACATAGAACTTACCCCTACTACCTCACAAAGAAATGGAGACGATTTTCGAGAATTTCTGATATATAGTATTCTTACTAATACTCTGTATTCCCCAAATAATTACTAGCCGCTATGAATCTTCAATCAGCAAAACAATGTGACTTTTCCAATCAAACAAAATATTCTTAAGCCAACTGTTTTCATGTTTCCTTTAGCTAATGCCATTACAACCTCAAGAAGCATACTGCTCCAATGTAGAAGAGTAGCAAAACTCGGGGAACAAAAATCACAGAAGGAGTCTCATCAATTTATGTGGATCAATCAAAATGGTAATACTAACATTTTGGTCTTTCTTCTATCCCAGTCTATGATCCAACAATTAACCTAGTTTACAAATATAACGAAATCTCAAAATCAGCAATTATTGTATTCACATTGAGAGAAAATCCCCAAATATTTCAGATTATTGTGGTGATGGTGAAATATATATCCGATCCAGACAAGAAAACCACCACAAAAGTAAAATCAATCGAATTGTAATCACATTTCATTCAATAAAGAAAAATGCATGAGTAGTAAATTGAATGGAAAAGGGCTTTGAGTTTCGCCAATTTACCTTTGGATACAAGAAAATTGCTTCTTCTTAACTGCTACTGTCTGTTGAGCTTCGATTTGAAATTCACATTGCGCGCCTATCCTCTTCGAGTGAATTGGAGAATACAGCGTAATTACACTAAATCCAATTACCAGTGTGGCTTTCCAAACAGGCCCTTACTATTCTTAATACGCCCGACCAAACAACCGTTAAGTAGGAACGTAAGCTCACCTTCTATAATTCTTACCAAGTAGTGAAAGAATTTGCCACCGGTATAACTTGGTTAAGTTCATGCTTCCACAAAGACCTTATATTTCTGGGAATAGATGAAGTATATATTTCAGACTAGATAACAAATACAGCCATCAAAGAACTTATTCATGCTACTCTACTTCTATGTTGTTCAGACTCTCCAAAGCATCTGTGGAGGATCTCAAGAAAAGAACTAATTCTGGAGGATCCAACTTTAGTTGCAAGTCCAGACAACATATCTCTACTCTTGTAATAATATAAAATAGAGACGGCCAATACAAGGAATTCAAATACTATTCCCTTGAGCTTCAACCAAAACAATAGGATATAGAATAATAAAACATCAAGTTCTATTTTATTTTTTAAATACGAAGGATATCATTAGCAAAAAGCATCCAGAAGATGCGAGCATTACAAAGAGATTATCAGCTCCCAGGAAGGCAAAAAAGCTATCACAACTATCAACCTACATCTATCTATGGAGCTAATAAATTCTAGGAAAGATTCAACAGTAATTATAGAGGAGTGGTTTACCCAACTAAAAAGACTATCAAACAACTAGCCTTAAGAGAGGAAATGGGAGTTGGGATGCCATCAAAACATCTTTTGTTCCTCTCTATCCATAAGCACCACAAAATACAAGCAGGAACCAAAAGACCAGATCTTTTTGATGGCTTCCCTACTTTCCAGGAACTCCAACACACAAAAGCCTCTCTCAAAATGTCTGGTCATACCAAAGAGAGAAAAGAACATGTTCCAAAGATCCGTGGCAACAATGCAATGAAGAAACAGGTGATTTATAAATTTGGCTTGCATGAGCACATGTAGCATCTGTTGGCTAAACGAAACTTCCTCCTCATAAGATTATCCTGTGTCAAGCAAGAACCATTAAGACTAACCCAGCTGGAACATATGACTTTTGGAGGCATCTTAGTTCTCCAGATAAGTTTCCAGGGCCACAGATCAATAAGTGTCTTCCTTGAACTTAGATGTAAGTAGCCTTCTTTGACCGAATAGGAGCCATCCTTGTTACTTCCCTAAGTGAGTCTATCCCTGCTTTGGTTGTGGACTGAGCTGGTCTGGATGGAGGCCACGAGGGCCATAAAACATCACAATTATATCATCTTAAACTTAAACCAACAATCTTCCATAAATTATAATAGTTGTTTTCCTCCCTTTTACATACACTGTAGACTTAGATAATCCACTTTCAATTACTAACAACATTGACAACAGCAAAGCTAAAGCTTGACCCCAGCCAGAACAATGCACACACCTCACATATTACTCTATGTCCCGACCTTCCTTCACCTACATAAAAGCACAAGAGAGTTAATAAGTTGAAACTTAGTCATTAATTCTTTGAAGTCATGAAGCTTGGAAGAAAAAAGTAAAAAGGAATGCTCATTACCCTTGGCCTAACGATCGGGAAATCCAAAGATTGATCTATATGCCGCACCACCTTAGCTTGAAAATATTCCTTCTCGCCATTCGTAACTGTAAAGGTCATAAAGAAATTGATGTCTTTACAGCCAGTTCCATTAACCTTGAGAATATCCTTGACCTCATATTTAGTGTCCTGAAATGAATCGACAGAAACTTTGTCAGGTTTGTAGATAAAACAAGGAAAAAGAAAGACAATGGAAAGTGTGACTAGAGCATACATTTTTCTCATTGTACTGCCCAAGTGCCTCTCCAATATAACCCTTCAACATTTCAACTTTAGCAGGAACTTCTAAAAAGTTTGGCATGGGGTGTACGGTAGCCAATTGACACAAACCAGGATAATCTCTAATGTCAAATCCCTATCAAAGTACAAGTTAGAGACTAGTGTATGGATGGTTGAAGATACGGAGGAAAGTGAACAACCAGTGAAAAACAGAAGAGAAGCCAACAACAGGAGTGAAAAACAGAGCATAGCAACAAAGAGAAGTAATGAAAAACAGAGCAGATAAGAAGAGAAAAACAGAGAGAAAAGATGATACCTCACTCTCACGGACCTGTTGGAAGTATCTCTTCCAAAACTCTCTATCCTTTTTTTCCTGACCAGGAAGGATAGGGGTATACAATTCTTCAATTAATTCTTCCATACTCAGGTTGTCGCTTTCATTCCACCGAGGAGACAGTGGTTCAGAGTCACTATCTTCCTCATCCACCCATTCTTCCACATATTCTTCTACATCCGAATCCCATTCATCTACATTTTCTGAATCCGATTCGTTGCTGCTCTCATCTTCTGATGTTACCAACAGTGTTGGTGGTGGCAGCAGCAGCGGTAAAGATGGCAGCAGCGGAGGCGGTGGAGACATGACCACGAATTGACAAAACCCCAAAACGAAACTTTTGGCTTCTTTTACGTAATTATTATAATTACCTTATTTATAAGGTTTTTAGACAATACTTTTCTCAATCCAACTTTACTTTAAAAATTAAATTCACAATATTTTAACTTAGATGTATATTTTTTTTTAAAAAAATAATAATAATAAGTTATGCTGGAGTATTTCTTATTAATTATTTAAATTGTTTGTATTCAAAATAATATGCATTGTCCAATTTATAATAATAAGTTGTTTATTCAAAAATGCATTCCAACTTATTTAACTTTTTATATTTGTTTGGCTTAAGTCATTTATAACTCCTAAAAGTTGTATGCATAATTTATTCAGACATCTTAATTATGATTTGTACCTATTGAACACGTTTATCTTATCAAATTTAAACAATTTTTTGCCTAGTTATCACATTATTTGTGATTCACGTTGTTTAAGCTAGCAAAAATGTATTAAATTAGGCATTTTTGTGGAAAACATATTATTTCTTCTATGTCTTCTTTGTCATCCGTTCCTCCACCACACCACCAGTTAATTGTTGCTGCTGCCGCGGCTACACACCCTTCTTCTTCCTCTTTTTCACCGGATACTTCAGATTACTTGCATTGTTGCTTTTTTCTTTTGGCTATGTTGTCATTCATGTTAGAATTGGCAGCACCACCATTAATTGTCATTGTCGACATTCTCCATTATTATCGTCATTTTCATCATTAATTGTAGAGTTTGAAGTTTTTCTCTTTGTTGTTGATGTAGTGATTTGGTGTTAAATTAATGCCCAGTTATGTGAATTTTGTTAGATGATCTTTCTAGTTATTATTTGTTTTGCTCAAATTTTTATTAAAGTTTTTTGATTTGTCGTGAATATGTTGTTATGACTTTAAAATTGATGTATATTAATTGGCAGAATGTAAAGATGTTTTTCAAACACAAAAAATTGATTGGCTATGAAATACAAAAAAAATTCGATATAACTTTATTTTCCCCGACAATGGCAATCTAATCAATAATATTTCAACGAGTGTTTTTTCATCTTTAAAATAATTTTCTTTTTCTTTACTTTTTGATATAATTTTTAAATAATTTTTTGGACTAAAAAATAATACATGTCATGATTTTATTAGTCTAATTGACATGTCATCGCGAGTATATTTTACATATTTTCTATTTTTAGCTTATTATAAAAAATGCTCAAATAGTGCAAATCATAGAGGGTAGAGGTATTCAATAAGTACAAGTCCTAGTTAAAGTGTCTAAGTGACTTATGCAAACAACTTTAAAGGGTTACAAATGATTTAAACCTATTTTCTTTATAAGCTTTAGGTTTAAATCATGATTGTGTTGTGTTAAAATTAAACTTTCATCTTACAGTAGTTTAAAAATAAACTTTCCTCTTAAATTTAAAGATGATTAATTGTTTATGTCACTTTATTTAAGCACGTTTCACTCTTAAATTATAAAATATTACACTGAACCCAAAAAAGTTAATAAATTCTTTGGGTATATTCTTTCTTAATTGTTCATATCATAAGAGAATTTGAAATTGGACTTACTATTATACTCAAGATCCTCGCAAGAAGAGAGAAAATATCATTGAATCAAAGAGTATAGAAAGGAGAAGACTTTGTAGTCGTTAGGAGTAAATTAACGATATTTATAGTTAACTAATTTAACTATCTAAGTTAAAGAATGATTGTTTTTTTGTTTGTACAATAAATAGGATATGAATTTGCTAACCATTTGTAAGCCTAGTGTTGTCGGCAAAAGACAACTGTTTGTGGACCTAAATAACTAAATGAGAGAATTTTCAAAATGTCAATATTTTAATATTTAAGAGGGCTCATTAGTAACACTTTTAATATTTAGTAAAAATGTCAAAATTTTAATTTGTTATGTATCTTATGTTTTTATTATTTGTTTTTATTTAAAGAATACAATTATTCAATAACAAAAGGGCGAAAATCAAGGGAGAATATTTAAAAAAAAAGGTAAAGATCACTTAATTTTCTCATTAGTTACATTTTCAAAGAAAACTCAAACTTTGTTCTTTTTTTTCTCTCTATCTTAACCTTTTTTATTATTAGTTTGTATTCATTTCAATAGGTATGCCAAATGAATCTAAAGTTATTTAAGAAATATATTTGTATTTATATATTTTTTTCATGTGTATTTATTTGTTTCTTCAAAAATCTTGTATTTCGTATTCATTTCAATATGTATTTTATTTGTATTTTTATTTATTCTAGTTTTTATTTAGAATATTGTATAATAATATATAAAATACAAAAAAAAATATGATGAAAAAGTGAGAATGAAATATAAAACTGAAAAGGAATAAGTGAATATTTGTTGTAATCATTCTTAAATAAAATACATAACTAGTTGACATACCTTTAGAATGAATACAAATTAGGAAAAAATACCAGATTCATAAATTATACAACATGATTTTTGAATGAATACAAATATTAATTGAGAAAGGATACAAAATTCTGAATTTTTTTTTATAAAAAAAAAAGAAACTAATTGGAAGTTGTTCTTCATATAAATAAAATACATATCTAGTTGGTATACATTTGAGATGGATTCAATTAGAAACAAATACAAGATTCATAAACTATACAACATGAGATTTTGAATGAATACAAATATTAATAGCATACATACTAATTTGAATATTAATCGAGAAATGATACAAAATTCTAAGAAAAAATTAAAAATACAAAACAAACTAATACGAAATTGTTCTTGGTCTTCAACAAGTAGATGCACATTGTGCTCATACCAAGATCAAGTTTATGTTGTTATGACACATCAAATTTTTCATTGCTTACAATAAGCTTCTTCCACAAAAAACAATAGGCATAAAACATAAACATATCCTCTAACTTGGACTCATTTGATATATGTACCATTTAACTTTGAATGTGTACAAATAAACACTTGAACTTGTATAAAGTTGAACAATAGACACACATGTCATGCGTGACATAATACACGTAGGACCACAAATTGTCATGTAGGATGCCACATAGGACATATGTGTCTACTTGTTCAATTATATACAAGTTTAAGTGTCTACTTGCGTACACCCAAAGTTGGAGGACATATATGTTAGTTGAACTCAAGTCAAAGGGCATTTTTGTTGGGTCTTAAAGGTGTGATTAGGAAATGAAGGGTTGTGAGAAGGTGAGCCTCCTTGGATTCCCGAGGATCCATTTCATTGTTTTCTAGTTTAGTTCATTAGGATGTTGTGGGGTTTGTCTCAACATCCATCTCAGTTGTTTTTAGAGGCTTCATAGACAATCAGATGTTAGTCATTTGGGTCTTGTCATTATAATTTATTATGTACTAAGACTTGAGATTGCCATTTTGACTAAGTGGAATGTTTACTTTAAAACGTTCTAAGTATCCTTTAAACAGTTGAATAAGTGCATTTTAATCCTTGTATTAATGTTTTAAGTCTTCCGCTGAGTAAGTAAGTCAGGCCAAGGGTTCGCTTGGGACCATCAATTGTCTTTGAGTGCCAGCCTCATCCGGGGTGTAGGCTCTGGGCATGACAAACTTGGTATCAGAGCACAGAGTTTAAGAGTCCTAGGGAGTCTATGAAGTCGTGCCTGTAGAGTCCTAGTTATCGATGTGAAGCGCGCCACATCTATAATTAGGAGGCTGCAACACTTAGGAAATTATCTCACTTCTTTCACACTTACTCTTTTCGTGCGTTAGAGTTTGATCGCTATAAAGTTTCTCTCTAATTCATGCTTGTGTGTGTTTCAGATAACCATGCCTCCACGAAGAGCAGTCAGAGGTTGTCCAACGAGGAGAAATGTTGAAACACAAGAGCAAGGGGTACCTAATGCACCAAATGTGCAACCTCAAGGAGAAGTCACCAATGTTGAATTCCGTGAGGCAATCTGGATGTTGAGCCAAGATGTGACTAACCAAGTTGGGTAGCAATGAGGAGCTCGACAAGAAGAGGCTGACACTTCAAGGATTCGTGAGTTCTTGAGGATGAACCCTCCAAGTTTCACTAGTTCAAAGCATTACTGAGGATCCAGAGAACTTCATTAAGAAACTTAAAAAAATGTTTGATGTGATGCATGTTGCCAATATTGAGAGAGTTGATCTAGTTGCATATCAACTGAAAAATGTTGCTATGACTTGGTTTGATCAGTGGAAAGAGGGTAGAGATGAGGATGCACCACCTGCGAATTGGGCCTGTTTTGAAGAAGCTTTCTTGGGGCGTTTCTTTCTATGAGAATTGAAAAAGTCTAAGGTACAAGAATTTCTTACACTTAAGCAGGGTTGTCTAAGTGTGCATGAGTATGTGTTGAAGTTCACCCAACTATCTCGTTATGCTCGAGAAATGGTTAAGGACATGAGGAGTAGAATGAGCTTGTTTGTTGCTGGATTGGGTCGTTCATCAAGTAAAGAGAAGTAAAGGGACAGGGAAGAATTCAGAATTAAGAAAGCTAAGACAGGAAATGAGTCTGGGCAACATAAGAGTTGTGTTAATCGTTTGTCCTTTCGAAAATAGAAGGGACATGCACCATCATCTTCTAGTGCACCTGCAACCTGAAACAAAGGTGAGCATCGTGGCTAGAATTCGCAGAACTTTAGAGCTAGACCAACACACTCTCGAAGTAGTGTGGCACATAGAGGTAGTTGGGATTCTGCATGTGCTAAGTGTGGTAGAACCTACCAAGGTAAAGGAAATCCCGTCAATAGAGCCCAATTTTCATCAGTTCTCTACCAGATAGGGCTGCACCTAGAGCAGCTACTTTCGGTACTGGCGGAGGAGCAAACAGCCTCTATGCAATCACTAGTCGCCAAGATAAAGAGAACTCCAAATGTTGTCACTAGTAGTCAAAGTCTTTACTTTTGATGTTTATGATTTGCTAGACTCAGGAGCAAATTTATCTTTTGTAACCCCTTATGTTGCAAATAAGTTTGATGTTTTACCGAGAAACTTTGTGAGCCCTTTTGTGTTTCTATACATGTTGGGGAGTCTATTCTGGTAGAAAAAGTCTATGTGATTGTCTCGTTTCCATCAATCACAAGAATACCATGAATGATTTAGTTGAGTTGGACATGGTAGATTTTGATGTCATTGTAAGTATGGACTGGCTTCTTGCCAATTATGCAAATTGTAGAACTTGAGTTGTCAAGTTTCAGATTCCTGATGAGCCAGTGGTAGAGTGGAGTAGTAGTTCAGTAGTGCCTAAGGGCTGTTTCACTTCGTACCTTAAGGGAAGAAAATTAGTTTTAAAGGGTTGTATCTATCACTTAGTTCGAGTTAATGACTCAAGTGTTGAGGTACCTCCCATTCAGCCAGTTCCTATAGTAAAAGAGTTTCCAGAAGTCTTTCCTAATGATCTACCCAGAGTCCCTCCTAAAAGAAAAATAGACTTTGGCATAGACAACATTCCAGATACTCATCCTATCTCTTTCCGCCATACAGAATGACACCAACAAAGTTGAAAGAGTTGAGAAAATAGTTAAAAGATCTGTTAGACAAGGGTTTCATTCGAACTAGTGTCTCACCTTGGGGTGCTCCTATCTTGTTTGTGAGGAAGAAATATAGTTCCCTTAGGATGTGTATAGACTACCGTCAGTTGAACAAGGTTACCATCTAGAATAAGTATCCCTTCCGAGAATTGATGATCTTTTCGACCAGCTTTAGGGTGCTTCTTGTTTCTCAAAAATTCACCTCAGATAGGGCTACCATCAAGAATGTGATATTCCAAAGACAGCATTCAGGACCCGATATGGTCATTATGAGTTTTTTGTCATGTCGTTCCATTTAACTAATGCACCTACAAAATTAATGGACCTTATGAACAGAGTGAAACCTTATTTAGATATGTTTGTTTTCGTCTTCATTGATGACATACTAATCCATTCAAGGAATGAAAAAGATCATGCTAGTTACTTCATAGTCCTTCACACTTTGAAAGATAAGAGTTATATGCTAAATTCTCAAAATGTGAGTTTTGGCTTGAGTCTGTGGCGTTCTTGGGCCACATAGTTTCCGGTGATGGAAGTAGAGTTGATACCCAAAAGATAGAAGCAATTCAGAGTCGGCCTAGACCCACGTCTCCAACCGATATTAGGAGTTCCGTGGGTTTGGCTGGCTACTATAGAAGATCGTTGAGGGGTTTTCATCTATTTTGTCTCCTTTGACCAAGTTGACTCAGAAGACAGTTAAGTTTCAATGGTCTGAAGCTTGTGACAAAATCTTTCAGGAAATGAAAAAGAGGTTGACTACTGCCCCAAATTTGACCTTACCAGAAGGTAATCAAGGTTTGTGGTGTACTATGATGCATCAAGAGTTGGTTTGAGTTGTGTGTTAATGCAGCAACATGGCAAGGTTATATCTTATGCCTCTAGAAAGTTGAAAGTTCATGAGAATAATTACCCAACCCATGACTTAGAGTTGGCGGCCATAGTATTCACTTTGAAGATATGGCGTCATTATTTATATGGTGTTCATGTTGATATATTCACTGATCATAAGAGCCTGCAATATGTTTTCACCCAGAAGGAGCTTTATCTCAGACAGTGACAGTGGTTAGAATTACTCAAGGATTATGACATGAGTATACTTTACCACCAGGTAAGGCTAATGTGGTTGCTGATTCTTTGAGCATGTTGTCTATAGGCAACACCACCCATGTTGAGAAAGAAAAAAGAGAGTTAGCAAAAGATGTGCACAGACTTGCACGCTTGGGAGTCAGAATTATGGATTCCATAGAAGAAGGAATAGTGGTGGCGAATGGGGATGGATCATCCTTAGCGTCAAAAATGAAAGAAAAGCAAGACTAAGATCCCATTTTTCTTGAATTGAAGGCAAATGTTCATAATCAAAAAGTATTAGCTTTTGAACAAGGGAGAGATGGTGTATTGAGGTATCAAGGTAGATTGTTTACCAATGGTGGATGGACTTCAAGAGAGGATCATAGAAGAAGCTCATAGCTCCAGATATTCCATTCATCGGGTTCCACAAAGATGTATCGCGATTTGAGAGAGGTGTATTGGTGGAGTAGCATGAAGAAGGGCATTGCTGAATTTGTTGCTAAGTGTCCAAATTACTAACAAGTTAAAGTAGAGCACCAAAGGACCGGTGGTTTGGCTCAGAATATAGAACTTCTGGAATGGAAGTGGGAGATGATTAATATGAATTTCATTACATGCTTACTAAGGTCTCGTAGATAACATGATTCTATTTGGGTGATTGTCGACAGAATGACAAAATCAACCTACGTATTGCAGGTAAAGATTACCCATTCGGCAGAACATTATGCTAAGTTGTATATTCAAGAAGTGGTAAGACTTCATGGTGTTCCGATCTCCATTAATTCATATAGATCGAGGTGCACAATTTACTGTATAATTCTGGAAATCTCTTTAGAAAGGCTTGGGTTCAAAGGTGAACTTAAGTACTGCCTTTCATCCCCAGACTGATGGGCAAGCAGAGCACACTATCCAGACATTATAAGATATGTTGAGATCTTGCGTGATTGATTTAAAAGGCAATTGGGATGATCACCTACCCCTAATTGAGTTTACCTACAACAAGAGTTATCACTCTAGCATCCAAATGACTTCTTATGAAGCTCTTTATGTGAGAAGATGCATATCTCCTATGGGATGATTTGAAGTGGGTGAAACAGGGTTGATAGAACCAGATTTAGTTCACCAAGCTATGGAGAAGGTGAAAGTGATTCAGGAAAGTTATAAAACGGCACAGAGTTGTCAGAAATCCAATACTGAAGTTAGGGGAAGAGAGTTAGAGTTTGAGGTACATGATTGGGTTTACTTGAAGGTTTCACCTACGAAGGGTTTTATGAGGTTTGGTAAGAAGGGGAGGCTTAGCCCCCGATATGTTGGTCCTTATAGAATTTCCAAGAGGATTGACAAAGTAGATTATGAGTTGGAGCTACCACAAGAGTTAGCAGCGGTTCATCCGGTGTTTCATGTCTCCATGTTGAAGAAGTGCATGGGTGATCCTTCATTGATCATTCCAACTGAAGACATTGGAATCAAAGGTAACTTGTCTTATAAGAAGATTCTGGTGCAAATTCTAGATCGCCAAGTTCGCAAGTTGAGAACAAAAGAGGTAGCATCAGTCAAGGTCCTTTGGAGGAACCAATTTGTTGAAGAAGCTACTTGGGAAGCTAAAAGGACATTAAGAAGAGATATCCACATCTTTTTGAATTTAGAGAAAATGCAGATCAATGTACTAATTTTCTTCTTAGTACTATCTAAATTTTGAGTAAGCATGTTGTTTGGTTGCATTTACTTGTGGGTGTTTGAACTTGATGTTGCTACCCTAAGCCTAGTAAGAGTAATCTCATTCGAGGATGAATATTCCCAAGGGGGAGATATTGTAACATCTCGCAACTAGAAAGAACTAGAAAGGAGTTTAAAATCTGGAAATAGTTACTTTTAGAAAATATAAGAAGTTCTGGAAATTTTTAAGTAGGTTAAAAGTGTATTTTAAGTCAACTTCAAACGACCATAACTCCTAGCTCATTATGAGTTAGGTGTTTTTTCAGATATGGTTGGAAAGCTCTTGGAATTATATTTCCAACACCGCCAAGTTTGCACAATTTTTGGTTTTGTATGAGTGAGTTATTCCTTTCGAAAGTTGGGCTGTTGGATTAATGAAAGTCTAATTAGGATTTGGGAAGGGCAAATTAGTCTTTTCCTTACCTAATTATATTAATTCGTTTTTAGGAATTAATTGGGGTAAAATAAGACTTTTTTAAGTTTAGAAAAATTATAATTCATGTTAGGGTTTGGAGAAAAGAGAAAAGAGGAGAAAAGAGAAGAGAAATCAAGAAATCGCCAAAAACAATCGAGCCTTGCATGTGGAACTCGTCGGGGATGATCCCTGTAAGGTATGTGAGATCTCATAGCGTTGTGTTGGTTCACCCTCGCGCCAATCATGCTTCAGCTCAGCGAAATAATATTTGTTTTGAAAAGAAATCCTTTGAGTTCTTGATGAAATTTGTTTGAATTTTTGTGGGTTGTTTAGTTGAAGTTTGTTGAGGTTTGGTTCATGTTTCTAGATGTAATTTCATATGGAATCTATTTTATATTAATATTACTAATGATCTTAAGTGTTTAGGTAAAGAACCATGGAAGTTTAGAGGTTTTAGAGATGAAATACGAAGGAGAAAAGTCGGGGGTTTTTGGGAAAAGCTTGGAGCGCCGCACCTGCCAAAATGCCACAAAAGTCCCTCTGACTTTTTGCCTCTGGCGCGTTGCGCCAGCTTGAGCGCCCAACTTGCTCTCTGAAGTTTGAGGGTTGGCGCCCCGCGCCTCTCAGAGCGTCAGGGACGCCAGTTCTCCCCATTTCCCCCATATTTCCGTACTAGTTCTTTAGTGATGTACTTATGTTTCCTAGTTGATTCTAACACTCTAAGGTACATCTACACATCATGAAATCATCCATAAACATGAGATCATGAACCTTGAGTCCATAATCCAATTCAAGTAAAGTTAAGATCAAAGTCAAAGAAGTTAAGAGTGAAGTCTAGAATTTAAGAAGCAAGTCAAAACAAAGTTCTTAAAAGTTTTCAAGAGTCTTTAGCAATATTTTAACTTTGTTTTTAAGACTCAAGTTCCAATTTAAGTAAAGAGTAAAGAGTTGAGTTCATTTCCTAAAAATTTATAAGGGAACTAAATATTCTCTAAGAGTTCATGAATGTTTTCACATTTGAGTAAAAAAGGGAACACCCATTCCAAGAGAGACTTTGACCTAAGATTTGAGTAATTATCTCAAACCAAAGAAAGAAGTTGTTTTAAAACACACGAGCTAAGTATTTTTTTGGAAGTAGTAATGAGCACAAATATGGGGATGCGAGTTCATATTAACTCAAGTCTCCATAAACCATGTAGCTATCCTGGGTATAAAGGATCATACTTTTTAGATGATCATTAAGTTAAGCTAGTGGATCCATTAATTTAAGTAGTTCTATGCGACGACAATGTATATGACAGTTCTGGTAGCGTGGGCAAGAGACTGTATCACCACTTAGGCTCATAGTGGTGGTTGTCGGTTAGAGAATCTCCCACAGAAACTATGTTACTTCATTATATAGGTAAAGTTTAGTTTGTTATTGCATTTTCTTTAATGAACTAAGTTGTTTTCACTGTTTTACAAGATTTATATATGTTGCATGTGTCTTATTGCTTTATATTAAGTTAAATTATTCCTGAGTTGAGAAGAGCCGAGGTAAATGTTCCCTTCATATTCTTTTTAAGCTTAAGTTGTGTTTAGCATTACAACTCGCATACTCATACATTAAATGTACTGATCCAATTGACATGCATCGTCTTATGATGTAGACGCAGGTAACTAGGATCGACATTTCGGCGCATCCTTTATCTAATGAGCAGTTCAGAGTCTGTTCGTGAGCCTCATTGCATTCCGGAGGATCCATTTCATTGTTTTCGAGTTCATTTCATTAGGATGTTGTGGGTTTTGCCCCAACATCCATCTCAGTTGTTTTTAGAGGCTTCATAGACTAATAGATGTTAGTCCTTTGGGTCTTATCATTATTATTTATTATGTACTAAGGCTTGAGATTGCCATTTTGGATAATTGGAATGTTTACTTTAAAACGTTCTAAGCATCCTTTAAGCAGTTGAATAAGTGCATTTTAATCCTTGTATTAATGCTTTAAGTATTTCACCGAGTAAGTAAGTCAGGCCAAGGGTTTGCTTAGGACCAGCAATGGTCTTCGAGTGCCAGCCACGTCTGGGGTATAGGCTCAGCGTGACATTTATGTAAGGTCAAAAGATAATGTGTCGAATCCACTTACAAAAGACCTAACTAGAGAGGAAGTTTGATAGATTATCAAAGAGAATTGGACTATGGCCGATGACAAGTCATTGTGGCGGTATTTCTACCTAGAAGACTTGAGATCCCAAGACCTAGGTTCAAGGATATCAAATAATGAAGATTTAACATTGTCAAAATATTTTTATGGTCCATTTTCATGATAAAACAATGTTCAGCAACAAGAATAAAGACATTTGGACTTTTTTAATGATTTCTAAGTTTCATACAAGATATATCAAATGGTGTATCTACGAGATAACATATTTAGAAATTACCTATGTAAGTATGAAGTGTAATCCACTTCAAGGAGAATTCAGTAAAGTTCTCTACGCACTTATAAACCAAGACGTGTTCATGGATGAAACGAACAAAACAATGAGAACCAAAAACAGTTCAAGGGTTGATTGTGTGACTTATGTTGTTTAGGTATACACCAAAGCTCGACAGTTCAAAGATATCAAATCTATCGATTGACCGAGTATGTATGTTATATGTTCACTACAAAAAGTTCAAAGGAAAACCCGCTTATCCATGTGCAATCAATCCTTACTTACGAATCACACCGTTTTTCATGCATATGTTTTAACATAGTCATTCTCTATTCATGTGGGGGATTGTTGTGGGTTTTAAAGGTGTGAATTAGAAATTAAGGGTTGTGAATTAATCTCCTCAAGCATTGTGACTTTGTCAAATGGTTGTGACCTTTATGAAATGTTGTGTCTCTTCCATAGGGTTGTGACCTTTAATTGTGAAAGATTGTCTTTTTTTCCCAAGAGTTGTGATATTGACCCTTTGTTGGCTACAAATAGAGACTTTCTTTCATTTTTCTGAATCGAATTGTTTCCTTCTTCTACATACATTTCTTATAAAATAAAATCGATCAATGAAATGATCAAAGTTTGAGGTACTGCTTCTTAATGGTTGATCCATTTTATCTTGGGAGACAACTTCTGATACTTGAGAAATTAAATTTATTAAGGACACAGTGGGTTTTGTAGACTTGAATAACTCTTTTCTTTTTATTCATATTTTATTATTTTTGATTTGCTAATCAAAATACAGGAGATACCAAATTTTATGTATTATGTCAATACAATAATAGAAAAAACTATACTAGCTCAAAAAGGTAGAGGGTAATTGTGTTGGAAATAGATACACCCATTGATGGGTTCACTAGTAATTTGCTTCGTTCATGAAGGTAAGTTACAACTCCACTAAATAACTCCCTATTGTAAAAGAAGAAGATTTATGTATTATTGAATGGAGTGCGAGTTATAGGATAAGGGGTGATGTAACTCTTGATGAATAAGAGTTACAAGTCTTAACTTTGTCCTATAAAAGGGAGGACTTGGGGTCATCTAAGAACAACACAAGAAAAGAGTTCCTTAGATAAAGAGTGTAGTTGTTGTGAAAAATAATACAAGACTTCATAGTGATCTTGTAAGAAACTGCTTAGGCAATTGGTGGTGATAACACTTGATCCTATAACAAGAAGGTATGTATGATTCCGCATAAATCACCGAGCTTAAATCCTTCATTGTATCATAGAAAGGCTTATTATATGGGATTATCTTTTCACCATTTCATCACAAATATTTAGTGATAAGCGGATTTTCAATTTTATTACATCTCAAAAAAGTTTTTCATTTTATTATAAACGAACTGACTTTCAACAAAGTTATCTCCTAGAGTGGACTGCTAAACTGAACAAGCCATATATTGATGGAAAGATATTTCGAGGCTTTCCATCGATATATTATTTGTGAAATTTTGATATCGGATGTGAAAGTTGGGTGCCAAAGAAGAAAAAACAACTGCTGAAAATTTCAGCAAGACTGCCAAATTTGAAGATCATTTTCTCCCCTTCATGTTTTTTGATGTGTGCAAGACATATCACTGGAATTATACTTTCAAAACCTTTCCAACGATGTGTTATTTGTAATTTTTTTGATATATCGAATCAATAAGACATGAGTGCTGAAAGTTCATCGTTTGAACACATAATCAGGAATTTTTTTAAGTTCTAAAAGTTTCCTAGGCAAGTTTTAAAATAAATAAGTAATCCATGATTATGATTTATGTCATTTGTGTGAGACATGCATATTGAACTCTCTCTCTCTCTCTCTCTCTCTCTCTCTCTCTCTCTCTATATATATATATATATATATATATATATATATATATATATATATATATATATATATATATATATATATATATATATATATATATATATATATATATTAAGTGGAAGTTCTTATTGATAGACAATTTTTTTTATTTAGAACTATAATGATTCATTAGTGCAAAATTGATTTAAAAAATAATATTGGTATGGTTCAAGTTACATGTGATAAAAGTAAGACAAACATATACTTTTGAAAATGGGATTGTATATGGACAATATTAATTTAGGCAAATAAAAAACATGTGATTTGTGCTATGTCTTCTATATGCGCAGATAAGTTTATAAAATGCCTTCAAAATTATCATTGCAGTATTGAATAAGGGTGAAAAATTAAATGGTGATAATTATGATATCTGGCACCGTAAGACTCAATACATTCTTGAAGAGCAAGAGGTTTTGGAGAGCCAAAACCATGTGATGGTTGAGCCGGCAGGTGAAGAAACCCAACAACATGAGAGAAATCTTGAGACTTTTCAAGTCTGGAAAAAGAAATATAGTATTGCTCGCATAGCGTTGCTGAGTAGTATGGCTGATGATCATCTGTGTCAGTTTGAATCTTATCAAATGGCCCAAGACATGTGGATAGAACTGAAAGATAAGTTTGGTAGCACTTCTACTACAAAACTTAGGAGGTTGACCATTAAATTTGACATATATAGACTGTGCCCTAATTCATCGATAAGGCAACATATAAGAGAGATGTAAAATATGATACGAGAACTAAAATCAGCAGATTATAATCTTTCTGATAAATAACTAGGGCAAGTTGTTATAATCTCTCTTCCTGCTCGTTGAGAATATATGAAAATTCATATTACCCACAATGAAAACATCAAGTCTTTTGAAGATATTAAACACTATCTTGTTCTTGAATATGAGCGTCGTGACACTTCTAAAGCAACTGATCAAGCTTTTCTAGCTGAATCTGCTAGGACTTCTAATCCTAAGCAAAAGAACACGACATGGAAGAAATATTTTTTTGATAAGCCAAATCAGAAGGATAAATCTCAATTTAACAAGATAGGAAAATGTGGTGCTAAAAAGATTGATATGGCCAAAGTGGAGTGTTATTCTTGTCACATGATGGGTCATTTTGTGCGGGATTACCGGAGTAGAATAAGGAGCCACAAACCACATAGCTAGAGACAGAGCATCATTACATGAATACCGTCGACTGCCTTCTAAAAGCAGATTGTTTTATGTAGGAAACAATTCATCAAATGAAGTGAAAGGGATCAGAACATGCAACTAGAGTTGCAAGGTGGACAAATCCTTCTCCTACATGATGTCTTATATGTTCCAAACATTTGGTGGAATTTAGTTTCAGTTTTTTCACATCTTAAATCAATCAGTGTGAATTTCACAATAATTCTGTTGACATTATTAATGTCATTGTATATTATGGTTCTAGTTACTTTTTTGAGGGTTTTATTGTGTTGGACACAATTTGTTGTTTTAATTATATATCTAATAATCATGGTTGTTTTGCTTTAACAACAACTCTAATTTTAGATATGAATATTTGGCATGCTAGACTTGGACATATAGTGTAACATCTCGCAATTTGAAATAATTAGGACGAAGCTTAGAAGTGGAAATAGTCATATTTGTAAATAATGAAAATCTGGAAAGTTTGTTTTAAGTTAGGAAAAGTTGAGTTGTTTGTCAAATTAAAACGGCCATAACTCCTAACTCAGGATGAGTTAGGTGTACTTCTATATATGGTTGAAAATCTCATGGAATAGACTTTCCAACGCCGCTGAGTTTGCGCGATTCTGAGTTTGTATGAGTGAGGTATCCCTTTTGAAAGTTGGGTTGTTGGATTAAGGAAAGTCCAATCCGAATTTTGAAAGGGTAGTTTGGTCTTTTCCTTACCCAATTAATTTGTTTCATTTTTGGTAATTAATTAGGGGTCTAAGATGGATTAGATCAGTTCACACTTTTACCAAAAGAGTTAGGGTTTTGAGGGAAGAGAAAAAAAGAGGAGAATAGAGGAGAAAGGAGAAGAACGGTCAAGATTCGTCAATATCGTCGTGAATTGCTTGTGGATTTCATTGGGGGTGATACCTACAAGGTAAGTGAGATCAAATAGCGTTCGGTTAGTTCACCCACGCGCCAATCATGATTCAATTCAGCAAAATGTTTGATATGAAAGTAAATCCTTTGAGTTCTCGATGATATTTGTTTAAATTCTTGTGGGTTGTGTTGTGAAGTTTCTTGATTTTTGATTCATGTTTCCGGGTGGAATTTTGGGTTGAATCTATCATATATTTAGGGTGTAAGTGATTCTAAGTGTTTGGGGAAAAAACCATCGATGTTTAGAGGGTTTAGAGATAAAAAACGAATAAGGAGAAAAATTGGGAATTTTCTGGGCAAGGCTTGGGGCATCGCGCCCGCCCAAGGGCCATTAAATTTCCTCTAAACTTTGGCCTCTGGCGCGTTGCACCAGAATAAACGCCACGTCTAGCTCTCTAAACTTTGAGGGTTGGCGCCAGGGACGCCAGTTCTCCCCATTTCTTTCCCACCTTTTCGTACTTGTTCCTTAGCAATGTACCTACATTTCCTAGTTGATTCCAACACTATAAGGTACATATAAACATCATGAAATCATCCATAAACATGAGATCATGAACCTTTAATCCATAATCCAATTCAAGGAAAGTTAATATCAAAGTCAAGAGAAGTTAAAAGCCAAGTCTAGAAGTTAAAGATGCAAGTCTAACTAAAGTTTATAAAGTTTCCAAAAGTCTTTCACAAACGTTTTAACTTTGTTTTAAGACTTAAAGTTCATATTGAGTAAGGAGTAAAGAGTGAAGATTGAAGGCTTTTCTTCAAAGAATTATATGGGGACTATCTATTCCCAATGAGTTAAAAATATTTTCACATTTGAGCAAGAAAGGGAACGTCAATTCCAAGAGAGCTTTTAACCTAAGTTTTGAGTAATTATCTCAAACTAAAGAAAGAGTTTTGTTTTTACAAACTAATGAGCTAAGTATATTTTGGGAGCAGTATTGAACACTGATATGGGTATGTGAGTTCAGATAACTCAAGTCTCCATAAACCATGTAGTCATCATGGGTAGTAAAGGATCATACTTTTTAGATGACTCTTTAAGATGATTTTAGCATAAGCTAGTGGGTCCACTAAGTTAAGTGTTCCATATAAAGACAAAGTATACAAAAATTTTGGTAGCGTGGGCAAGACGTTGTATGACCAATTAGGCTCATAGTGGTGGTTGTCGGTTAGAGAATCTCCCACAAAAACTATATTAATTTATTAAATGAGTAAAGTTATGTTTGTTGTTGCATTTTCTTTAACGAACTAAGTTTCTTTTATGATTTCATAAAGCTTTTCATGTATTGCATGTGTTTTATTGCTTTGTTGTGAGTTAAGTTATTCATGAGTTTAAAAGATCCAAGGTAAGTGTTTCTTTCAAAATCTTTTCAAGCCTATGTTGTTTAGCATTCCAATTCGCATACTCTTACATTAATTGTTCTGATTTCAGTTGACCTGCATCGTATTATGATGCAGACGCAGGTAACTAAGATTGGCATCCAGTGCACCGTTGATCCAGTGAGCAGCTCAGAGTTAGTTGGTGAGCCTCCTTACATTTTGGAGGACATATTTTAGCATTTACTTTCTAGTTTTCAGTTTTTAGGATGATTGAGGGTCCTGTACCGACATCTCTCTTTGTTTTAGAGTCTTTATAAACATATATTTTAGTTCTTTAGTCTTTTTTTTAGTAGTTAACGTTTAAGACTTGAGTTGTCATTTTGGCTAAGTTATTTTCATATAAGTTATTTGAAAAGTTATATCTCTTGTTTTAAAGTCTTCCACTGAGTAAGTAATCCAGACCAAGGGTACGCTTGGGGCTAGCAATGGTTCTCGAGTGTCGGTCACGTCCAGGGTGTAGGCTCGGAGCGTAACATATAGGTCTTAAAAGAATGAATAGATTGTAAAAAGAATTATTGTTGAGGTCCTTAACTAAAATTGAAATGTCAATATGTGAACATTGTCTAGCAGGAAAAAGGACTAGAAAACCATTTGGAAAGGGAACTAGAACTGAGTTTCCACTGCAACTCATCCATTCAGATATATGTGGTCCTATGAGTTTGAGGGAGAGGCATACAAACTCATATTTCATCACATTTATAGATGATTATAATCGTCACAATCATATTTATTTTATCTCCCATAAGTTAGAAGCATTGGAATGCTTTAGACAATTTATGAATTTTGTGGAGAATCAATTAAACTTAAGAATAAAAGCTTTAAGAACTAATCGTGGGCATTAGTATCTATCATATCAATTTAAGGATCCATGTGATGAAAAGGGAATTACAAGACAACTAACCATTTCATACACTCCTCAACAAAATGGAGTAGTTGAGAGAAGAAATAAAACTTTAGTTGAAATAGTTAGGTCTATGATGGCACATGCTAACTTGCTAAGTTCCTTTTGGGGAGAAACATTGATGTCTGTAGCTTTTGTGCTTAATCGTGTGGCCTCTAAGTCTGTTGCTTCCACATCCTATGAATTATGGACAGGTTTAAAACCTGACATAAATATATTGTGACCCTGGATCTGCCGCATACGTGCATGCTTCTTCTCATAAATATGGGAAGTTAGGTCCTAGGGGCAAAAACTAAATCTTCATTGGCTATTCAAAGCAATAAAAGGGTTATATCTTCATAGGTGAAAATAAAGATAGAAGTATGATAGAACTTGAATCACGGGATGCCACAATTTTAGAGACTGAATTTCCTAGAAAGGGTGATATTGATAGAACTGTGTCATTTTATGAAGTTGTGGATCATCAAGAGAATCTTCAAGATTAAAGAAGTGAGGAACAATAAGTTGTACTATTCTTGCTGATCCAAGTGGGAGAATTACTCATTTAGAGAATATTCCACAAGAGACACGTGTGCGAGAGAGTACATGAGGAACTATTCCTCGATGTTGATTTCATATGGAAGGGGAAACATTAATAGTTACTCCATAATATAATGAAGATCATGATTCAATTCAAGAGGCCACTTTTTCAGGCCCTTCTAAGGATAAGTGGATACAAGCAATGAAAGAGGAAATGGAGTTCATGAGGGCAAATCATGTTTGGGATTTTGTTGATCTTCCGCCAAGTCGAAATACAATTGGGAATAAGTGGGTTTTAAAAATTAAAAGAAAGGTGGATGGTGTAATTGAACGCTACAAAGTTCGTTTGGTGTCTAAGGGGTTCACACAACAATATGGCATTGATTGTGAAAATACTTTCTCTCCAGTTATGAGATTTAGCTTTATTAGGCTGATTCTAGATATGGTTGCAAGTATGAAGTTAGTGTAACATCTCGTAACTTGAAATAACTAAGAATAAGCTAAGAAATCAAGAATAATCAGTTTTGGAAATAAATAGGAAAATCTGGAAAATTTCCTAATTTTAAAAAGTGAGTTTTGGTCATTTTCAAACGGCCATAACTCCCAGCTCAAGGGAAGTTAGGGTGAGTTCTTTATATGGATGGAAATGCCTTGGGAAGATATTTCCAACGACGCTGATTTTGCGCATTTTTGATGTCGTATAAGGGAGATATGCCTTTTGGAAGTTGGGCTATCGGACTGAGGAAAGTCCAATTCGGATTTTTGGAAGGGTAAAGTAGTCTTTTCACCCTAGTATTTCCTAATTCGTTTTAAGGGTTTATTATGGGTAAAACCAAGTCCCAATTGAGTTTTAGAAAAGTTGAGAATGCTTAGGGTTTGGGGAGAAGAGAGAAGAGAAGAGGAAGATCAAGAATTCTTCAAGAACGCTAAGAGATTCTAGTGGAATTAATCGGGGATGATCCCTATTCAGGTATGTGAGATCTTTCTGTGTTGGGTTCGTTCATCCACTCAAATATGTTTAATTCAGCAAGTTTTGTATTGATTGAATGATGAATCTTGAAGTTCTTGATGAACAACTGTTGAAATCTTGTTGGTAGAGTTGTAGTGTACCTTTAGTGGTTTTGATTTATGTTTCCAGGCTATTTCACGAGTCTAAACTATTGGGTATTGAGCATTTTAGTGATACTAAGTGTTTGGGGGAAGATCCATGGAAGTTTGGGAGATTTAGAGTTGAAAATTCGGAGAAGAAAAGTCGGAAAACCCATCTGACAGGCCCTGGGGCGCCGCACCTACCAGAGCCCCTCAGGACAAACTCTGTTCATAAGGCTCTAGCGCGCTGCGCTAGCTAGAGATCTTGAGGACAGTGTTTGTCCTTCAGGCTCTGGCGCCCCGCGCCTCTCAGAGCGCCAGGGTCACCTAGAGATCCTATTTTCCCCCATCATTTCGTACGAGTTCCTAAGTGATGTACCTATAAATCCTCGTTTATTCCAACACTATAAAGTACATCTAAACATCATGATATCATCCATAAACATGAGATCGTGATCCTTGAATTCATAATCCAATTCAAGGAAAGTTAAGATCAAGGTCAAAGAAGTTAAGAGTCAAGACTAAAAGTTGAGAAGCAAGTCAAAGTGAGTTCTTAAAGTTTTCAAGAGTCTTAAACAAACATTTTTACTTTGTTTTAAGGCTCAAGCTACAAGTTGAGCAAAAAGTAAAGAGTTGAGTCTAAATCTCAAAAGTTATAAGGAACTAAGTATTCCCTAGAGATAAGTTTCAAGTAAAGCAAAGAGCAAAGAGTAAAGAGTGAGTTCATGTCTCAAAAGCTATAAGGGAACTAAGTAGTCCCTAAGAGTTACAAATGTTTTCACATTTTGAGAAAGAGAGGAAGCTAGACTTCCACAGAGCCTTTGGCTAGTTTTAGAAAAAGTGAACTATGATTTCCAAGAGAGCTTTTAAAGCTAAGTTTGAGTAATTACCTCAAACCAGAGAAGAAGTTGTTTTAAAAACATATGAGCTAAGTATTTTGGGAGTAGTATTGAGCACCGATATGGGGACGCGAGTTCATATCAACTCAAGTCTTCATAAGCCATGTAGCCAGCATGGACAGATAATGGGTCATACTTTTATATGATTCCTTAGTGCTTTTTTAGCATAGATTAGTGGATTCACTTAGTAGTTCAGGTTCTATACCGACGACAAGGTATAGAGCGGTCCTCTTACAACGTGAGGTAAGACGTTGTACCATCGCTTAGGCTCACAGTGATGGTTGTCGATTAGAGAATCTCCCACAGAAACTATATTACTTTTATTTATAAGTAAAGTTGAGTTTATTATTGCATTACCTTTAATGAACTAAGTGTTTACACTGTTTTTCTAAAGCTCTGTATATATTGCATGTGCCTTTACTGCTTTATATTGTGTTATGACTTCATAAGTTGATCAGAGCCAAGGTAAATTCATTCTTACTCCTTTCAATCTTAGTAGTTGTTTGTTTAGCATTCTAACTCGCATACTCATACATTCAATGTACTGATGCCAGCACGTCTGCATCGTTTCATGATGCAGACGCAGGTAACCAGGATCAACACACAGCGCCTCGTTGATCCAGTTTGAACCTTCAGAGCTAGTGGTGAGCCTCTTTGCTTCCGGAGGACCCTTTATTGCTTTCAGTATTTCCATATAGAATGTTTCGGGGTTTGTCCCAACATATATCTTAGTAGTAGTAGAGGCTTCATCACAACTAGATAGTTAGACAATCAGTTTGGGTCTCTATTTAATTTCAGATATACATATGTTATTTTTGAGACTTAAGTGCCATTTGGCTGAGACTGTTATTTAAAGTGTTTTTCATGAGAATGTTTTCCAGCTTTATATGTGAGTTAAGTCTTCTATTGAGTTAAGTGAGCCAGACCAAGGGTTCACTCAAGGCCACCAATGGTCGTTGGGTGTCGGCCATATCTAGGGTGTAGGATCCGGGCGTGACAGTTAGAGTTGCATCAAATGGATAAGATGAAGAAATTTATGTGGAACAACCATTAGGTTTTATCCTAAATGGTCAAGAGCGCAAAGTTTGCAAGCTCAAAAAGTCTATTATGGACTTAAACAATCATTAAGGCGATGTTACTAAAGATATCATTGCGCTATTACGTCTTACAACTTTAATATGATAGATAAATACCATTGTGTTTATATGAATCGGTCTGAAACTGATTTTGTGATATTGTCCCTTTATGTGGATGATATACTATTAGCTAGAAATAGTCTTACTTTTGTAAAGGCTATAGAGTTGGTTGTCCCTAAATTTTGAAATCAAAGCAAGAAGATCACAGTTATTGACTCTAATCTTCCCAATCCCCTGTTGTGAATATTGTTGGTGAAGCTGTTGGAGGTGTGGATGGGGGAAGTAAGGAGAAACCAACTAACTTGCAAGAAGGGGTGTCCAAAGTGGGGAGTTTGCCTCATGTTTTACATGAGGGGGTTTACACATAACTTAGTTTAGACCTTAGAGCCTCTGCAACCACTATGCAAGATAATGCCTCTACAGACCAACAAGTGCAGGAAATTCAGAGAAATGTGCAGATTCAAGGTTTGGGTAATTCTGATAAAATGAAAAGGGTAAATACAATGAATCAAGCTATGGAAGAGGGTACTAGCAGATCTACTCGCAGATCTACTCCTAAAAAGGGAGAGAAAACAGAAACTGAAAACAGGCAGAATCATGATAAACTTGGTGTTGAACATGAAGGGAAACCCCCCAATAATAAGTCCCAAGGACAAATCAGCAAGAAGAGAAGGAATGCAATAAGAAGAAGGCAACAGGTACAGCTAGAGAAGCAGGGAAACAATACTGAAAGCCAACAGAAACAAAAAGTTGACACAGGCCAAAATATGCAAGAACATGAGGATGAGTATGCTAATATACAATCTGAGGATGAATATGATAAAGATACTCAATCTCTAATTGAAAATGAAGAGAAGGGGAAGAGACAAGTATACATCTTATTAAAGCATCTGGTTCCACTATGTTTCACCAAGAGGTTGAGGAGGTGACTAATCAACAAGTATTGTCACCTAGAGGCAGAAAAAACACCAAACAGGCTAATACCAACACATATGCTAACAAAGCAGACCCATACCAGGTCAAAAAGTAGAGGTTTTTGATGATCAGAACACTATGTTGGAATGCGAGGAGTATTAACTCCTAAGGATCTCTGGAAATACTCCAAACACTCAAGAAGCTGCACAACATCTCGCTATTAGCAATTCTTGAACCTTTTTCTGATAACGCTCAAATCAATAATTACAAAAGTCAACTTAATATGGATCAAGCTCACTGTAACAACAATGGTAAGATATGGATCTGTTGGAAATATGACATGAGTTGCACTATTCTGGAAGCTGAAGATCAACAAACCACTTGCAAAATAAAGCATGTGGAATGCAATAAAAAATTCCTCATGACTTTTGTCTATGCAAAATGCAAGTATCATCGTAGAAGACCTTGTGGGATAAGCTTATCCACTATTCACAGAGGGAAGAACCTTGGTGCACCATTGGTGATTATAATGTGATTATTTCCACAGATGAAAAATTAGGGGGGCTGCCTTACAACATGAATAAAAGTTTTGATTTTCTTAGTGTGATTGAAACTTGTGGTTTGATAGATCTTGGGTACAATGGTCAACACTTCACTTGGTGCAATCAAATATTAGAAAATGCAAGGGTTTGGAAGAGACTTCACAGAGCTATGGTTAATGATAAATGGCTTGAATTGATGCCCCCAAACTACCATCACCCATTTACCTTCTGTTGACTCTGACCACACTCCTCTGTTCATGGAACTTACTACTAGGGAGGATCATCACATTAAATATTTCAAATTTCTTCACCGTTGGACTGAAAGTGATACCTTCAGAAACACAGTGGAGGAATGCTGGAATACAGATGTTCAGGGCAATTCTATGTGGAGATTTCACCAAAAAATGAAGAGGTTAGCCAAGACTCTTAGTACTTGGTCTAGAAAGGAGTTTGGTGATATTTTTAGCACTATCAAGGACTATGAAGAACAGGTGAGAGTAGCTAAGGAGGAAATTATTATCAATAACTCTGAAGCTAACAGGGAAAAACTACACTATGTAAATGCTCAACACATTAAGTATATTAAGTTGGAATCATCTATCCTTACACAGAAAACTCAATTACATTGGTTTAAGGAGGGTGATGCCAACTCTAAATACTTTCATGCTATTATGAGAGGAAGTAGGAGGAAGCTATTCATACACAAAATTTGCGATGAAGATGGCCAATGGGTTCAAGGTGATACGTAAATTGGTCAAGCTGTTTGTAACTATTTTTAGGGAATTTTTTCTGGTCAAGAAAATAGAATTGCTGGTCAAATTTTCCAATGCTTACCAAGACAAGTTACAGAGTTGCGAAACCAATCTCTCCAAGAAATAGTCAGTACGGAAGAAGTAAAATAGGCAGTTTTTTCAATGAATCCACGGTCGGCTGTAGGTCTAGATGGTTTTGGAGGCAAATTCTACCAAGTTTGTTGGGATATAATTAAGAAAGATCTCCTTAAGGCTATTCAGGCTTACTTCAGTGGGCACAATATGCCTAAGTTTATGTCCCATGCTTGCTTGGTATTGTTACCTGAAAATGAGCATCCTAATAAATTTAGTGAGTTCAGAACTATCAGTTTGAGTAACTTTACTAATAAGATCATATACAAGATTCTATGCCTAAGACTTGCCACTATACTTCCTATGATTATTTCGGAAAACCAGTCAGGTTTTATCAAAGGCAGAAGTATTTTGGAGAATATTATGCTGGCTCAAGAGATCATCCATAGTATCAAAAAACCTCAGGAAGGAGACAATGTGGTGCTTAAATTGGACATGGCCAAGGCTTACGATAGAGTTTCCTGGTCCTTCACTTGTCTTGCTATGAGAGTGATAGGATTTGGAGGGGTATTTATTGATCTTTTCTGGAGAACCATGAGCAACAATTGGTATTCAGTCATTGTTAACGGTTATATGCATGGTTTCTTCCACTCTACAAGAGGCCTCAAGCAAGGAGATCCACTATCCCCAACCCTATTTATTTTAGGACCGAGGTACTTTCCATAATGCTTAATCTCCTACATTATGATAAGACTTATAAAGGTTTCGAGATGGAGAGTAGCGCCCCCCAAATTAACCATTTATGTTTTGCCGATGATGTTATCATTTTTACTTCTACAACAAGAAGGTCTCTGCAACTCATTATGAAGACTCTTAGCACTTATGAGGTTGTCTCTGATTAGTGTATCAAGAAGGAATAAAATCATTTTATGCTCCCCTCTAATGCTACTCTGGAAACAAGCAATATGATAAAACATATCACTAGTTTCTCTCAGAAAGATAGCCCCATAATATACTTGGGTTGCCCTCTTTACATAGGACGCCAGAGAATCATTTATTATTCTGGTTTAGTGGCAAAAGTGGTGAAAAGAAGAGTGGTTGGCAATCTAGGATCTTGAGTTTTGGGAGAAGAGTCACCTTGATCAAGCATGTTCTTCAATCCATCACTATTCACACCATGACTTCAATTTCACCTCCCAAAACTACTCTTAACTACATTAAAAGTTACAACTGACTTCTTTTGGGATTGGTATAAGGAGAAAAAGAAGTATCATTAGGCGTCTTGGGAAACATTAAGCTTCCCTTATGAGGAAGGAGGCATTGGGGTTAGGAAGCTGGAAGATATTTGTACTGCAATGCAATTCAAGCAATGGTGGAATTTTAAAACAAAAACTTCTCTTTGGAGTCAGTTTTTGAAAGCAAAGTATTGTCAAAGGGCCAATCCAATTGCCAAGAAATAGGATACTGGACAGTCTCTTGTTTGGAAATATATGATGAAAAACAAAACATTCATTGATCCTCATATTACTTGGAAAGTTCAATTTGGTAACAACCTCTTTTGGTGGGATGACTAGTTGGGTGAAGGGCAATTAGCACAACACTGTGAAAATATTACAAGCCTCAACAACACACCAGTGTCTTATTATTTAGCAAATGGAAACTGGAATGCGACTCTTCTAAGGAAAGAAGTACCCCCTCTCCTAATCCCCAGGATTCTGAGTTACAAATTTCATTTTCAGCCAGGGATAGGTGATACAGCAGTGTGGAAACCCAATGAGAATGGAGTTTTCTCATGCAATTCAGCCTGGAGAATCTGCAGACAGAAAAAGGAAAAAGGACAGCACCATCCTTAGTAATCACATATGGCACAAGCATATTCCTTTCAAAATCTCTTTACATTTGTGGAGAGCTTTGAGAACTAAGCTTCCAACTAATGAAAAACTTGCAACCTTTGGAGTTGCACCAGCCCACTGTTCTTGTTGTAATAGACCTGGAAATGATGAGATTAACCACATTTTTGTCAATGGGAATTTTGCTAACTATATATGGAAGCACTTGTCTGCTCCTTGTGGTATCATTCATGATCAAGTGTACTTAAGATACCTTATTAACAACTGGAAGGGAAAAGAAACCAAAAATGATGCGCAGAAACTACTCTTCCAAGCAGCCTCCATTATTATGTGTTGGAATTTATGGAAGAATAGATGTGGGGCAAAATATGGGGGCAAGCCATCTAACACTACTAGAGTCAAGTTTCTTATTAATAAAGATCTCAAGCATTTAATTACAACTGCCTATCCTTATATTCATTGGCCTCACACTTGGCAAGACATGATCAAAACCATCGAGCTATGCAAACACGATGTCAGAATCTGGCAAGTCAAGTGGGGTACTCCTTATGCCAATATTCTGAAACTCAATACTGATGGCAGTGCCCTCAATAACCCAGGCAAAATTAGGGGAGAGGGAATTCTGAGAGACCACACGGCAGCTTGGTGTATGCTTTCTCTATTCCTTTAGGAGATGGTACTAATAATCAAGAAGAAACTCTAGCAGCTATTCATGGTATTGAGTGGTGTGTGCAGCATGGGTATAGAATGATTGCTCTTGAAGTTGATGCAGAACTACTCACAAAATGGTTAGCTCACACTCTCAAACCTCCCTGGCAGTTGTAGCAGTGTGTACAGGAACTCACCAATCTCATCAGGCAATTGGATTTTTTCAGCTGTCATCACTTTTCAGAGAAACAAACAGTACAACTAATTTGATGTCCAAAAGAAGTCACAAGTCAGATGTTGTGCAACATTATTACACTTTCCAGTATTTACCAGCTATAGTTAAAGGCAACTTTCTACTTGAGAAAATGGGAGTCTATAATTTCAGAAGAAAGAAGTTGAATAGGATCAAACAACCACCTTGAAGCTGTGCTAGCTTTCTGGAAGGGATCAACTTCTTTCAGTTGGCTGTCTAAAGAAGGATTGTAGGTTCACCTTTGTTGTTTCCTTTCTTATCTTGTCTTAGCTAGGTTTAGTTCTTGAGTTCCTAGGTTGTATTTTCCTTTTGCTTTGTAAGGGGAGAGTCTCCCTTGTTTATGTTTCCTAGTTTCTTTGTATCGAGAGGAGTCCTCTCTTTTAGGTGCTTAGTTTCTTGGTTTCATCTTTTTTGTAAGGGGATGAGTTGACTATCCTTTTTGGAAGGTTGACTACAGACTCACAAAAGGCTAGGAAGTAAGATTTTTGCCCCCTCCTTGTACTTTTGCTTTCTATTAATGCTAAGGCCGGGGTGTTTCTAAGCCGTTGACCCCTCCAAGGGTCGTTTTATTGAAAAAAAAAGGACATGGGAGAAGCAAAATTCATTCTTGGAGTTAAAATTCATAGAGATCGCTCTAAGAATTTAATAGCTTTATCACAAGAATCATACATTGAAAGAATTCTTGAATGATCCAGGATGAAAGACTGTAAATAAATAGACACCCCTGTTGTCACGACCCGAGAGCACACCCTAGAAGATATGACATTCCTTCAGATCGTAACACGGCGTACTTGACCTCTTGGAGTTCTTGTACAAGCCCTTAGACATTATTCATTGGATACATGTATGAAAAGTAGTGCAAAATTAAAACTTTTCACACGAAATAATACTTCAAAATATCTTTCATAGAATACATAAGTAATAAGGCTAAGTCTCAATGTCTCCATTTTAGACACACGAATATCTTGGGACACGTCCCATACATTACGATATATAAATACTAAGTCTATTACAATACTTTTAACAGTAAAAACTAAAGATAATGATGTCCTCAGATCTAGTGAGGACATACCAACACTTGCTTGAATGAAAGGCTAGGATCCAAGATTCACCTCACGTACTCCTCTCAAATGCCACTTACACCTTTAGAGATAGACAAAATGTATGGAATTAGTACATTAGAATGTACTAAGTATGTCATAATGCATAAAATCACGATAAAGGGACATTTGTATAAAACATGCTCTTTTTTAGTAAAACTTCATAACATAAGTATAAGAAACCACATATAACACCAACTTCACATATAAGTCACATCCCACGATATAATACCAAGAACACATCAAAACACATAAGCCTCTGCTTCTATAATAAAAAGCCCAAAAGTTGTTTTAAAAAAAACATCAAAACACATAAGCATGAGACCCTTCTACCAAAGGTGAATCTAAGGCTCACTTGAGTGAGTTATGAAGTGACTGCCCATACACTCCCTTCACACACACCAAAGAGATCCTTTCGACTACCTAAGATAAGATTATTCTAATTTCATTCATTTAACACCCTACCAAGAATTACTCTAAGACTCACCTAAGTAAGACATGAAGAGAACGCCCATACACCCTCTCCAAGCCTACCTAAGCAATCCTCAAAGCTACTCTAGATAGATACCTTTCATTAACATACCTTTACTAAAGTCATTATATTCATTAGACCATTTAAGAGAAATTCAACAATTGAGGACTTTCACATAACGGTCTTGGAGAAGACCTAGGGAACCTACATACTAACATCTTCAAAGACTACTCGTACAATATCTAGATAGCGTCTCATTCCACTACCTAAATTTCATAGTACTTATCCAACGCTAGCATGTATTCCACATGATGAGAATAGGCAATAACCGACATAGACCATACTAGCTTGGCATGGAATCCAGAGTCTTCCCTACTCCGATGGAGGGTGTTCTACTTGCCAATGGTAGAACTAGAACACATCCCATGTAGGCACATGATTAAGGAATATCAAGGGTTTCTTTGTACTCTAGCCTCCTTCTTAACTAGAGCTACTACCCAAAAATATTCTCTCGGTGCTAGCCTTTGTTCTCATAGAATAATTCAATAAAGGAGCATATGAAGAGGTACCATATCTTATTCATAACCAAATCATAATACACCTTACCAAAGAGGGTCTACTAGGGCTGCTTTCAGATCGTTCCAACCAACCACCCCTAAGTCCACCATTCACACAAGAAGGATACCATTACGGATTTCGACTTCAAGGATATCTTAACCTTCTTTCTAAAAGGTTCCACATAAATGACCTTCTTAACCTTATTCAAAGATCATATTACATTCATTTATATACATTCATGACAAAGGTGCTTTAGCCTACTAAGTCAAGAGTCATATTCACATTCTCCATGTATCAAGTAAGGGACATAGATCTACCAAACAAAACACACTTCATCATCTTATCACATGTAAAATATCATTCATGTAGCATATAAGGTCAACTATGTATACTTGTAAGTCACCCTACACACTTCTATAGAATCATCAACATAACTCATCATAATTTTCACATAGTCAACTAGAAAGGTTCACTCTCCAACATCAAGTATGAACATATAAGGTATCACTATAACAAATCATAATCACATATCATCACTTAGAAGATCACATGTTTTGACTTCACATATACACATATGTCATATAGACCATCACAATACCTCACATATTCAACTTATAACATAATAATATCATAATTCATAAGGTAATGCCGACGAGGTCATATCACAAGTATAACACATAAGCACCACCACCATAAGTGGACCATACCAAACATCATCATAATTCAAGACCTATACTACACAATATAGATAAGGTTAGGTCAACATACCACCATTTCAATCTCAAAACTCCAATCCATAGTCAATTCAACCAACTCAATACACAAAGGCTCTTACCAATAGCCATAGTCATAAATTTAAACCAATAATTAATATACAATGAATCAATACAATACAAGATGAAATTTATCAATTTAGGACAGCCTACATATAATTATAACATGATTCTTTCATAATTCAATAGCCCATAATAAACTACACAAGAATTCAATAGTATAGAGACATTATCAAATCACCCATAATATAGTCAAAACTAGGATTGCTTGGTTTGCATGGTTCATGGAGTTTTTAGTCTAAAGTCATCAAATTAACATTAATTCAATCATAATACAATGATTCAAAATGTTTTATGCAAGAACCCATGGCTAGATTACAAAATAGGACAATTTCATCTTTTGAAAGATCTTGGAAATCACTTTGAAGATTGGCTCCTTGAAGAAAAGAGACTCAAGGATGAAAATCATACCTTAGTTAAAAGTTACCCACGAAATTTGGTTGAAAACCTTGATAAATTGGTCCTCTTCCTTGAAGCTTGAAGGTTCAACAATGGAGGTTTTGACTTGAGAGAACTTTGGGGTTTTGATTTAGGGTTTTGAAATAATGAGTTAAAGGAGGGTTTTAAGACTTTGAAACTATTTATATTAATGATATAAACCTTTTAAAATCAACCCCAATTAATAAAAAACTAAAATAGGAATTATTTGAATTACCAAAATTTGGGCAGCCCGCCTAGGGACCACGCCCATCTTCACTGTTCGTGAAGGTGGTTCACGACCCTTTTGACGATCCGTGGTCCTTAGGGCAGTAGCTCCCTTGTCAATCCAAGCCTTCAAGAGGCTAAGGAAGGTCCACGACCTCCTTCACGGACCATGGTCCACTCCACTGGTCGTGAAGTGGTCCGTGAACATGGAGGCAGTGAGCTGCCAACTTGGGACAGCCTTGGCTTTTTGGCTAAGGCTTGTCCCTTTTGGCTTGGCTCCTTGTCCTACACCTCCAACCAACTTCAATTAGGGTTCTTTAGCCTAGAGTCTAACACGTGCCTTGACGTTGACTCCTTAACCTCATTCAAACAAGTCTTAGAACCACAACGCACCACATAAAACACATACAAGCACATAAAGACTAGTTTTCGAACGTCTCAGACATTCATGGACGTTTAACCTCCAAACATCACCAAACTTTAGGCACTGCTTATAAACACCATTATAAACCATTTTAGAACGTTAGAACCTCACGATACAAGTGTTAGGATCTATCTTCACCTAAGTCGTTTTAGTGGTGTTACACCTGTAGCTAAAGGTGAAAATTTGAGCCTTGAAACATGTCCCAAAACTCAAAGTGAAAAGACGCCATGAAGAGGATCCCATATTCAAGTGCAATTGGGAGTTTAATGTATGCAATGTTGTGTACACGTACCGACATTTGTTATGCAGTGGGTCTTGTTAGTCGTTATCAACCCAATCCAGGACAAACACATCGGAAAGCTGTTAAGAGAATCTTGAGATACTTTAGAGGCACTGTTGATTACAAATTATGTTATTAAGGAAGTGACTTATAGTTAGTGGACTACTTTGATGCTGACTGGGGTGGAGACTAGGATGAAAGAAAATCCACTTCTGGTTATGTTTTTTCTCTTAACAATGGTACCATTTCATGGAGTAGTAAGGAACAAACATGTATAGCTTTATCAACTATGGAAGCAGAGTTCATTGCATGCTCTACAGCAGTACAAGAAGAAGTATGGATAAAAAGGTTCATGGAACACTTGGGATCATTTGCAGGCCAATGGATGCAATGAATTTTTTTTTGTGATAGCCAAGCAACAATGGTATATACTAAAGACCCTAAGTATCATAGTAAGACTAAGCACATAGATACAAAGAATAATTTTGTTAGAGATATCATAGCACGTAAGGAAATCCCTTTACATTACATTTCTATGCACAAGATGGTAGCAGATCCCTTAACAAAGCCAATACCTAAAGATGTCTTTGTTAAACATGTGAAATCTCTAGGCTTGCGTGGGATGTAAAATGATATATTTCCTTATTTGAACATCTTGATCATAATGTATGGATATCTTTTTGATGTTTTTATGGTTATTTCATACATTATTATTGATTAACACATTCACAATATTAAGAGTATGTCGTACAAGTTGATAAGGTTGGCTTCCTTACATGAGCAACCGCCTTGGGCGCTTATGCAAAGCAAGCCAATATGAGATATTTGTGTTTCTTAATGCTAAAAAAGGATAGCTAATATATGTGGCACCTTCGATTAAGAACATATTTTTTAAAGTCTCTCTAGTAAAAGACTAGGATGACATCCAAGAGAAATGTCAAAAAAAAAAAGGATCGAGATTATGGATTCCCACTACCCATAATACTTGTAGCCAGATGTGAGATCTCCTCTAAAAGTACAATAGAGTGGTAGAATTTAGGTCAAGTAAATGACTTACTTGGACCAATATTTGTATGGTGTAAAGAAATAAAAATAGACATACTGCATTTCATACTGCATGTGCTTCATTGCCGTAAATTGAAAGATAAGTGAATACACCTACTTCACTTTTATGTGAGACCTTGATTTTTTTTTTCTAGTGCCTTTCTGACTTTGATAATATCATGAGGTGATGGGTTAGTGTATGTTACTTTAGTGTGAATCTAAGGTTATGAAAATACGACCGGCAGGAGTAATGCTAGGAAATCAATTAATCATGATCTTAGTGATATATGGGAAAAAGGAAGATCATGTCAAATATATACACGTTATGCTTGTGTCCGAGACTAGTCCATTATGAAACCTATTTTAGTTAGCATCATAAGTGTGGACACGAGGCATATGAAAATTGAAAATGGAAAGAGGGTTAAAAGAAGTCATTGTGTATATAGACATGTTTGGAGCATCTAAGACACTTTATATGACATGATAGTATATCATAAATGATCATAAAAGGGTGGTAGTCTCTTATGCCGATCTAGAAAAAAAAAATCTAGCGTAAGAGCTCCCAAATTAGTGTCTGAGTGGTCACGACAATACAATCGGTATGAATATCTAAAGGAATTTACTTTTCAAATTAAAGCCCTATGTGGTTCATCCCAACATGTGTGAGTGAGAGATGTTGGAAATAGATACACCCACTAATGGGTTGACTAGTAACTTGCTTCATTCATGAAGTTAGGTACAAATCCACTAAGTAACTTCCTATAGTAAACGAAGAAGAGTTATGTATTCTTGAATGGAGTGGGAGTTATTGGATAAGTGGTGATGTAACTCTTGATGAACAAGAATTACAAGTCTTAACTTTGTCCTATAAAAAGGGAGGACTTGGGGTCATCCAAGAACAACACAAATAACACAAGAAAAGAATTCCATAGATAAAGAGTGTAATTTTTGTGAAAAACAATACAAGACTCCATAGTGATCTTGTAAGAAACCACTTAGGCAATTGGTGTTGATAGCACTTGATCTATAACAAGAAAGTATGTATAATTCCACATAAATCTCCGAGTTTAAATCCTTCAAATTGACTGCAGGGTCGCAAGATATCTTGTAGAGTAGTACATTTTAGGCTAACAATTACAATTCTAGAGCACATGAATGAAGAACATAAGAAGCTCTTCTACTGCCTGGAAATGAAGTACTTTACAAAAGGCAAAATGTGTCATTTGGTTTAACAGTTGAATCTTTATATCTTTACTAGTTCATACTTATTGTAGATTGCGCTCAAGGACTCTGACTGCTCTTTTGCTAGTTGTTCTTCCTCCTCCAATTGACACTACGTAAAGAGAAAGAACTATTTAGGACAACAATGTATTATAACCATGAAATCAATTTTATGAGCAAATGTTCACCTTGAGCAAAAAATTGGCTTCTTTTGCATGGTTCCTAACTGTACGCTTCATCTTCGTGCCACTTCAAAATCAGGATCATTGGATTTCAAGCAGTAGCACATTATCGTCCTATCAGGCTTCCTTGGACGATCATCAAACATCTCAACTACAGCAGGACGTGCCCTAACAGGTCTTGGCATGCCCGAGATCATCAAAAGGGGAATTTCGTATCTCAGAGATGATTGTTCTTGCCTCATAGTTCAAGGTAGGTTCGGATTAACGTGACCTGAATCACATTTCCAAACTGATCAAGTGCAGCTTTGATAACAGACTCCTTAGCCAAAGGTGAAAGATTGTCAATATAGACGCTTCGTTTCACTTTATTCTCAAAGGCAGCATACTCCCTTCAAATACAGCTTCCATGAGATGTAGAAAGTAAATTTGCCCAAAATACAAGCAATTCACCAGCACCTTCAGAAAAAACAATTATCAGGGTTTTATGATGCCACAGAAAATCATCCAATTGCAAGTGAAGCAAATTAACCAGCTCGGAACTTAATTAGATTATCATATCTCAGACTTCCACATCAGTCGAACAACGACATTACTAAATGAAATATCATCTTGACAAACAATTTGCCAACGCGCGGGAGAATTATACTATAATGAACAAAATAATGTCAATATTTCTTCATTAACAGAAAGGGGAAAAAAAACAGTTCCAACATAGAAGCTCGACTATCAGAACTCACCTTTCCAAAAAATTACTGATAGTACAACAATAACAACATACCCAGTGTAATCCCACAAGTGGGGTCTAGACTTAGTTGCGCGGACTCTTCACTTTTGATGCCACACCCGTGTAGGATTCTCCAAAATACACTACATTTGGCGAATCTGATACACACCCATTGACATTTTTGATGAGTCCAAGCAACATAGGGTCTTGGCTAGAGTGTACATAGACCTTACCCCTATCTCACAAAGAAATAGAGACGATTTTCGAGAATTTCTGATATATAGTAATCTTACTAATACTCTGTATTCCCCAAATAACTACTAGCCCGCAATGAATCTTCAATCGGCAAAAGAATGTGATTTTTCCAATCAAACCAAATATTCTTAAGCCAACTGTTTTCATGTTCCCTTTAGCTAATGCCATTACAACCTCAAGAAGCATAATGCTCCAATGTAGAAGAGTAGCAACACTCCGGGGAAAAAAAATCACAGAAGTAGTCTCATTAATTTATGTGGATCAATCAAAATGGTAATACTAACATTTTGGTCTTTCTTCCTTCCCAGTCTACGATCCAACCTAACCTAGTTTACAAGTATAACAAAATCTCAAAATCAGCAACTGTTGTATTCACATTGAGAGAGAATCCCCAAAAATTTCAGGTTATTATGGTATGGTGAAATATCTATTCCATCTGAACAAGAAAACCCACAACAGAAGTAAAATCAATCGAATTGTAATCACATTTCAATCAATAAAGAAATATATATGAGTAGTAAAATGAATGGAAAAGGGCTGTGGGTTTCACCATTTTACCTTCGGATACAAGAAAATTGCTTCTTCATAACTGCTATGGTCTGTTTGAGCTTCCATTTGAAATTCACACCGCGCCTATCCTATTCGTGTGAATTGGAGAATTCAGTGTAATTACACCAAATCCAATTACCAGGGGTGGCTTTCCAAACAGACCCTTACTATTCTTATACACCTGACCAAACAACCCCCAAGTAGGAATGTAAGCTCACCTTCTATAATTCTTTAAGTAGTGAAAGAATTTGCCACCGGTCTAACTTAGTTAAATTCATTCTTCCACAAAGACCTTATATTTCTGGGAATAGATGAAGTATATATTTCAGACTAGATAACAAATACAAACATCAAAGAACTTATTCATGCTACTCTACTTCTATGTTGTTCAGACTCTCCAAAGCATCTGTGAAGGATCTCAAGTGAAGAACTAGTTCTGGAGGATCCAACTTTAGTAGCAAGTCCAGACAACATATCTCTACTCTTGTAATAATATAAAAAAGAGACTGTCAATACAAGGAATTCAAATAGTATTTCCTTGAGCTTCAACCAAAACAATAGGATATAGAATAATAAAACATCAATTTTTTTATTTTTTTTGAAATATGAAGGATATCATTAGCAAAAAGCATCCAGAAGATGCGAGCATTACAAAGAGATTATCAGCTCCCAGGAAGCAAAAAAGCTATCACACCTATCAACATACATCTATCTATGGAGCTAATAAATTCTAGGAAAGATTCAACAGTAATTATAGAGGACTGGTTTACCCAACTAAAAAGACTAATCAAACAACTAGCCTTAAGAGAGGAAATGGGAGTTGGGATGCCATCAAAACATCTTTTGTTCCTCTCTATCCATAAGCACCACAAAATACAAGCAGGAACCAAAAGACCAGATCTTTTTGATGGCTTCCCTACTTTCCAGGAACTCCAACACACAAAAGCCTCTCTCAAAGTGTCTGGTCATACCAAAGAGAGAAAAGAACATGTTTCAAAGATCCCTGGCAAAAGTGCAATGAAGAAACAGGTGATTTATAGATCTTGGCTTGCATGAGCACATGTAGCATGTGTTGGCTAAACGAAACTTCCTCCTCACAAGATTATCCTGTGTCAAGCAAGAACCATTAAGACTAACCCAGCTAGAACATATGACTTTTGGAGGCATCTTAGTTCTCCAGATAAGTTTCCAGGGCCACAGATCAATAAGTGTCTTCCTTGAACTTAGATGTAAGTAGCCTTCTTTGACCGAATAGGAGCCATTCTTGATACTTCCCTAAGTGAGTTTATCCCTGCTTTGGCTGTGGACTGAGCTGGTCTGGATGGAGGCCACGAGGGCCATAGAACATCACAATTATATCATCTTAAACTTAAACCAACAATCTTCCATATATTATAATAGTTGATTTCCTCCCTTTTTTCCACTGTAGACTTAGATAATCCACTTTCAATTACTAACAACATTGACAACAGCAAAGCTAAAGCTTGACCCCAGCCAAAACAATGCACACACCTCACATATTACTCTATGTCCCGACCTTCCTTCACCTACATAAAAGCACAAGAGAGTTAATAAGTTGAAACTTAGTCATTAATTCTTTGAAGTCATGAAGCTTGGAAGAAAAAAGTAAAAAGGAATGCTCATTACCCTTGGCCTAACGATCGGGAAATCCAAAGATTGATCTATATGCCGCACCACCTTAGCTTGAAAATATTCCTTCTCGCCATTCGTAACTGTAAAGGTAATAAAGAAATTGATGTCTTTACAGCCAGATCCATTAACCTTGAGAATATCCTTGACCTCATATTGAGTGTCCTAAAATGTATCCAACATCAACTTTGTTGACTTTCTAGAGAAAACAAGGAAAAAGAACAACTAGAAAGACAATGGGAAGTGTGACTAGAACATACATTTTTCTGATTGTACTGCCCAAGTGCCTCTCTAGCATAACCCTTCAACATGTCAAAATTAGCTGGACCTTTTAAAATGTTGGGGTGTACGGTAGCCAATCGACAAAAACCAGGATAATCTCTAATGTCAAATCCCTATCAAAGTACAAGTCAAACCAATTAGAGACAAACAACACCTATTGCAACCAATATGTTCTTGTAAGAAGTAAGCTTAAAGACTGAAGAAGTTATATATATATATATATATTACCAAAATTATACAAATAAAAGAAAAAAGAAAGCCACATGTATTTATATAAATATACATGTGGAAAAACAATCAGATGTGTGGAATGCTCCAATTTTTTCTCAAACTTTTGGCCAACTCCCCTTTTTCTTCTATTAGGGCCTAAAGATTGTAAGAGTTGAAAGCTGAAAACAATTGAAGCAGAAAAATTGAGCATTTAAACTTCACACTTGGCATCCATAGTTATGCTAGAAAACATGAGTAAGCATATTATAAACTCTTTTCTTGAAGTCCTTTAATTTCTTCCTTTCTATAAAGTTAGGGTATCAATTAATGTTTTTTGAGAAGTATATATCCATCAATGTATCTTTCCTAAACCCCTTTTGAGTTCCTTTAACTATCATAGTCTTAAGTTACATTGAAAATCCAGCTAAGACATAACAAATTATAGAGTCAGTCGAATATTGAAACATGAAATGTCATGTGCAGGAGGTAATTTGGAGAAAGACCAGACCACAAAACTTAACTTGTGATGAATGTGATAGTTCCAATATTTGCATATATTATTTTTGTACATAACTGTGAATTGGGAATGAGGGTTGAAGATAAAGAGGAAAGTGAACAATCAGTGAAAAACAGAACAGAAGTCAACAACAACATGAGTGAAAAACAGGGAATAGCAACAAACAGAATGAGTGAAAACAGGGAATAGCAACAAACAGAATGAGTGAAAAACAGGAAATAGCAACAAACAGAGAGAAAAGATGATACCTCACTCTCACGAACCTGTTGGAAGTATCTCTTCCAAAACTCTCTGTCCTTTTTTTCCTGACCAGGAAGGATAGGGGTATACAATTCTTCAATTAATTCTTCTATACTCGAGTTGTCATAGCTGTCATCCGACCGAGGAGATAGTGGCTCAGAGTCACTATCTTCCTCATCCACCCATTCTTCCTCATATTCTTCTACATCCGAATCCGATTCATCCACATTTTCCGAATCGGACTCGTTTCTGCTCTCATCTTCTGATGTTACCAACGGTTGTGGCGGCGGCGGCGGTGGCGGTGGAGATGGAGGTGGAGACATGCCCACGAATTTACAGAACCCCAAAACTAAACTTTTGGTTTCTTTTACGTAATTACCCTATTTATAAGGTTTTTGCCAATCCTTTTTTCAATCCTACTTTACTTTAAAAACTAACTTTTCAATCCTACTTTACTTTAAAAACTAACTTTTCCGCTTTGTGCAGTTATAAGGAGTGACAAAATTTTGATAATTTTATTAAATATAGTATTGATGTAGGAGAAAAATGTTTGATTCGTATTTAGTAGACTTTCAACAAAGTTATTAATTTTTTTACTATTTTGAACCAAAAACTTGCAATAAGAAATTCACATAAGATGCAAAATAAATATAGGCATAATAAATATATTAGATTCTAAGTCTAACTTTAAATTTTAACTTTAATCTCCAATTTTCATAGTGTATAAATATGCACTTCAACTAACCTACCTTTTAATAAAAAAACACGCGAGTTCTATCTGGCACAATGTGTGAAATGCACGTATTCTACGCGAGTGAGGAGTAATTTTCGAGGCCCACAACGATAAAAAAATGCTGAAATGACAACTCTATCCTTAATAAATCCCTTTTATATATATCATATATTATTATAAGTGGGGAGTTCCTAACTTAAAAGTTGAATTACCATTTTGCCCATATTTTATCCCTAAATTAAATTAAATATTAATATATAATTTATTTTATATAAAATAATCATATTTAAATACATGCATCTAGCCGTAATGGTTCAAATTCTAATTATTTTAAACTAAGTAATAATTATATTATATTATACTAAATACTAAAAAAAATAAGATGGTGTAAAGTCAAACTTTAACTTTGAAAGACAAAAATATTTTATAGAAAATTGTAGAAATTATTTCATAGAAAATTTTTGGAATTACTTTTTTTAAAAGTAAAAATTCTCTATTCTTTCTCTATAATTAGTGTGGTTAAATAAATTAAATTTGTTATTCTTTCTCTATAATTAGTATAATTAAATGTATTGAATTATTAGTAAAAACAGTCAACCTTTCCTCTCCCCCATATCTAAGATCTCTAACTTCTGAAAATTAAACTTAAACAACTCTTGACATTTTCATGTTATCCTATAAATCTTTAGCTATATATATGTATCATGAAAAAATAATTTTTCTTTACCACTTGCCTCGTGTTGATGTGAATCATTAGGCAATTTTCATGTATTTTTTTTTGTTTTAAATATTAATATTTGTTTGATCCTAATTAGAATGATATTTTGTATCATAGTTTTATCTTTACCATTTTAGATGAGTTTTTTTAATTACGGGAGAATGTATCATCAAGAACTCTACTCCTTATGTATTTCTTTTTACTATATATATATATATATATATATATATATTGTTATTAATTAAAGTCTTAAGAAGGATATGAATGTTGTATTTGTTCTTATCTATTTAATTTTTTTTGTATTCTTTATCGATTTAAACTTCTTTAATTAATCTTCTATGAAATTATGAATGTTATAAGTCTATTTTTATTAGTGTTGAAATTACCAATTTATGACTTTTTTCGTTTTTAAATGTATTTTTATAATATTTTTTTCTTTTATCCTTTCCTTACTGATATAGTTTTTTTAAGTAGCTACATATTTGTGTACTTACTGATATGGAGCGTAATGAGAGATTATTAAGGATAAGTCATATAGATATATTCATATTATTAGATGATATAGTAATATTATTATTTTTCCATATTTCTTGCTTTCTAATCAATGTACTATCCGATTATTACGAATTTTATTTAATAAATAAAATATAAATTGATAAAACTAATATTTTTAATTTCAACATTTTTTATATAATAATTCAACTTTATAATAATTGTATGGGTCAAACATGCATCTCACGTTCCGGAAGCTAGTATCTTTATATTTCCAAATCAAAATCTCATTTCTCTTTCCTCCTCTTTCAAACCAAGATTTTTCCTCTCTTTAAAACGAGTTGTTCTCATATTTAGTGCAAATGACTTCTAATTTTTTTTTGTCATTGTGGAAAAAGATCTATAATGAAGCTTTCTTGGTCTGCAAACAATCCAGGTCGTTGGTTTCTTGGATGTGAAGATGGTCGGGTATGATTTCATTTAAAACATCTTTTATTGGTTTAAATTTTAGTTCTCAAGATCAATTCTGATAGTGAATTTATTCTTCTTAAACAAGTTGATGCAAGTTTTTTAGGTGGTGTGAACTTGGTTGTACTGAAGACACTAGAATTGCTATTTAAGAATTAAAAAAGAGGATAAAAAAGCATGATGAAGGAAAGGAAAAGATAGGAGGATATATCGAGTTTTGCTGATCATTGTGATACTATCTTGGATTTATAAAGTTCTTTATGTAGTAAATGTTACGTAGATTGGTTAAAAAAGTTATGCTAGAATCGTTTTGTTCGTAATGTAGCTTTCTTTAGGGGTTAGTGGCTGTCAATATCTATAGTAAGCAATTAAAGTAATGGATTGAAAATGTACTATTTTAGAGTTGACAACAGTTTGTCTCTCAACATTGGCTTCAATATTCATCACTTTTACAACTTACAAGAACATTTTCAATCGAGTAGCATGATTCACACACTTTCATACTTAGTAAACACCTAACATCAATCATAACAAACACTAAAAGACTTCACAAAACATAACTTAACATCCATTAAACTAGGACATCTAAATAACCTCCAAAGATTTGTATATGCAAACATACATTAAAATAACCCAAAATACATCAAAATGATCAATAATTGGAGTATGCCATTACAAACAGTTATCAAAATAAATAAAAATAAAAACCTCGTAGATCAACATTTATACACATCAACTAACACTTTGAACTCTTATGGAGCCCAAGTTTCTTTGACAATTGTTGAAGTTGATTTCCAGTTATCGCATTTTTTTTCTTTCCATTTCAAACCAGGTGGCTTGAATCCAGATCAACATTTGTTTGTGATGCATCTTTAATGCTACCCTGGTTCCACTTAAGATAACCCTTTCACTTGATCTTCCTGGATGCATAATTCATAAGGCATTATTTAATATACCTAAATAAAGATGTAAGAAAATCAATTAAATAAGACAATATACATATATTAATCACTTGTCTTCCTGTTTGTATATCTGTGTAAACATCAAATTCCACATATCTTGTTCTTGTTCTTCCAACTGAAGGAGCTGGTGGATTCAAACTGAAGAAGTTGGTGGCTTTCCAAATGAAGAAGAAGATGGCCATGCAGTTGATGGAGATGTTTCCCTTCCAGTTGGCTGCTTCTTTTTCCTTCCTTTAACTTTTGAAGTATCTGCACATAAAGAAGAGGCATTTCCAGTGCTAGGATGCCTCACTGGTGGTTGTGAAGGCTGTCTCACTGGTGGTTATTGAAAGGGCCTTGCAGGCTGTTGTGTGAGTTGTTGTGAGGGATGTAAAGACACAAAATTAGAAGTACAAAATTGATTGACACTTAAAAGAAAGACAAAAATGCTTACCACTGATTTACATGTTCTTTTGTTATGCCCAACTTGATGGCATTCGAAATATGACATCTTCACTCCAATCTTTGATGTTTTCTCCATTTATTTTTTCTTGGTTCATCTTTATCTTTTCTTCTACATCTACCTGGTCTTCCAGACATTGACTTCACTTCAGGAGGATCAACTGGTGGGTTATTGGTGTCAGACCACATTATCATATTGGAGATGGGTTGTAAAAAATAGTTATAAGCACTTAGGAATGTATCTTTTTTGTACAAATGTTTCACATAATCTTCTGGTTCTTGCCAATGTGATATAAGGCCAAACTACATGTTGGCAAGGTATGCCCCTCAACTGCCACAATCTATAGCCATATGTCTTTCTAGTCATGTCAATTATGTGTCTATACTCTCCTTCTTGAATTTCAAATCCAATAACATGATTCTGATTCACCCTTAGTGTCCTATCAATCTCTTTGTTTTCTTCTAAAATAAGTCTTGTTATAGGTGAAATATCACTAATCCAAATATCTGCAAACTTAATCATATCTCCATGCCTTTTCATCATTTTATGCCTAGTATCTTCAAGCATACTAATCACAGATTTATGTCTAGGACCAACAATCCATGAATTAAATGTTTCACACATATTATTTTTCACCACATCACACTTTGATCTTTCACTAAACAAAATTCTACACCAGTATTTTTTGTTATATCCAAGCAATGCCTCACATATTTTATGACCCAATTTTCCTAAATATTCAAATTCATCTCTCACTTTAACCTCAAAACTAGATTTGGAACACCTCCAAAATGCTTTTCTCCTTTCGTAACCTCTTCATCTTCTTCTTTTAGCATTAGGAAGTAAGACTTTCACTGCTACCTCAAGACCCTAAGAAATATTAAATCAATAATTTTAAGGCACACTTTACTTATTACACACACTAACAACATCCACATGCATTGACAGTAACTAAGAGAAATAAACAAAAACAATAACTAACTCACTTACTTCACACACTAACAACAGGCAGTGACAATAACTAACCAAAATAAACAAAGAAATCTTAAAAATATCAGTAGTTTTCACTGGACTTTGTTCAAGGGACATTAAGTTTTACAACATCAAGTTCTTTGACTATAGAGTTCAAAATGAGCTGCCAATTTATATTTTTAAGAAATTGTTCTAGTAAATTTATATATATATATATATATATATATATATATATATATATATATATATACACAAATCATGTTGAAAACTTACAACTCAATCAATACATCCAAATGGTATATGCAAACAACAACTGTTATAGTACAATTATATATATCTAGTAGGCAAATCATGTTGAAAGCTTACAACTCTGTTTTACAGTATCAATTTCATTTATTTTCATGCAAAAACAGGTCATAACAAACCACAAGTACAAAAACCTTGTATTAATCTTGACAACCAAATGCCAGCAAACACAAACACACACAGAACTAAATACTGCACAATTCAGAGACCATAGCCAATGCAAAAAGAAATGCTTTTAGGGGACAAAATTTAGTAAACTAACAGATATTTACATTGTTTCACAAAGAAGTAACACAAGGCACTAAGTTGCAATAAATAAGCAAAGGCAGAATAAATACCTTTTGCATGTGAGACATGGCTGTTATGCCACTTCCATCACCAAGTTGCAAGTCTTCAATGAGATAGCTTAAGAACCAACTCCAAGACTGTTTAGTTTCTTGATCAACCATTGTCCAAGCTATTGGATACATTTGATTGTTTTCATTTTTTCCAACAGCCAATAATAATTCTCCTCTACAAACACCATTCAAAAAACATCCATCCAATCCTATAATCTTCCTACAACCTTTCAGCCATCCATTTTTCAATGCAGCAAAGAAACATAGAAATATTTGAACAAGTGTAAGCCATGGACTGTTTCATTATCAGCTCTAACCCAACAAGAACTCTCAGAATTTGTACTCTTAATCATATCAGCATAGTCTAACAACCTTGAAACTTAAGCTTCCAATCACCCAAGAACTTGGCAATAACATTCATTTTTTCACTGTAACATATTGATCCTCCCACTTTTAAGCTCATGCTTTTCTTAGTGTCTCTTGAAACTTATGAAATCTCATGTCAGGCAGAGATATTATTCTATCCCTCATCGTCTTTTCCACATATTTGGTTGTGCACAACCTGTTCCTATTCTTTGAAATACATGTATGAGCAGGATAGTATTTCTTTATAAGAAAATTTCAAATTTTTTATCCAAGTTTGCAAAGATTTCCCATTTACACTTTCCTTCACATTTTAGCCTAACTCTATGAGGTTCATTGGGTTTAACCCTTAATAACCTTACGTTGAACAGTGTAATCGACAACAACCCTTCTAAATTGAGTTGCACTTTGAAATATCATACCCAACTCAAAGAAATAAATGGAAGAAGAAGAATCATACCTCAATTTGTGCTTTTTCTTCTTGAAAGATAATCAACACCCGGTTGTGCTAAAACATCTAGCTCCTCATCACTATCTTCACTTGGTTCATTTGATGAATCAATAAACACTTCATCACTTCCCGATTTCCCATTATATTTGGTTGTCTCATTGGTGAAGATATTTTCAAATCCCTTATCTATGACAACTTCTCCAAGCTCAACACCTTGATCCTTTGAGGGTTTTTTAGTTCTCTTGTTTTGCTTTGCAGCTTCATTTTTTTTTGTCTTCCCTAAGTTTTTCTCTAAAAGCTCTCAGTTCTTCATCAATTTCACTATCATCCTGATCTGGAACATCATCTAAGTCATCCTCTTCAAAGTCAAGAGAATCACCATTTTCTTTCTCTAATGGTTGTTCAACTTCACCTACCAAATTTGTACCATGCTCAGTGTGTGAAACCCTAGAGCAATTTTTCAATTCGTGATTATTTGTTTCAACAGAAAATGGTCCCAAAGTAGTTGTAGGAGTGGACCCCCTTTCTTTATCAGTCATATTTTTCAAAAACAATTTAAAAGATGACCTACTCCACAAATCTTTAACAAAGTTATATAGTTGGCTGTCACTTTTTAACTTGAAAAAATTATGGGTAGGGTCTTCAGTAAAAAAAAACATCAACTTTTGGGTTTTAGCAAAATGTGAATGGAAAATGAGAGGAGAACAATGGAAAAGAGGGGGAACAAATTTTGGAGGGAAAATGAAAAGTAATTTGCAAAGTGCAAATGAAAAGTCATTTCTACCATATTGGTAGAAGAAAGGAAATTGTTAACGTTATATTAGGAAACCTTCCTTTACTTCTTAAAGGGCTAAGAAGAAGGTGCCCCCTCGCGCCTTTGTCGTCTCTCGCTCGGCCTTAGCTTCGGCTTCGGATTCGAATGTGATTGATTGATAATATTTTTTGACAAAAATTATTTCATTAATCTCATTAATTAAATTCTTTTTCCTAAATTTCTTTCTCTTATAAATTAATTCAGCGCGTTAGTTGATTAGTTAATTAACATAATTACTTTAATGTAATGGTAGCGTTTCCAAAAGGAGGTTTTTTCTGGTTTTCAAACAGTAAAATTTTTTCCTTCTCTCTGCATACATTTTCTCTCATAAACAAAGTGTCGACTAAATCTGTGTGTGCTTGTTATTGTTCTTACGTTTGCTGAAGTTATTGAAGTTTGAGGTACCGCTACTTCTCTAACAGGTTAATCAATCCATTTTATTTTGGGAGAAATTGATCTGTAACCTCGGGTACACTGATGGATTAAATTTCTTAAGAAAATAAAGTGGTTTATATGGACTCAGATTTTATATTTTTTTTTTGTCTATTTCATCTTCTTTGTGCTGCAATTTTGACTAACCTTAATACAGGTTATATCAATCTTAACAAATTTAGTAAGTTTCTGTATTTGAGGTTTTTGGAGATTAAAACCTTTATGGTTTTATACTCTGTTTGAATTTTTAAATTTTTTTCGATTAACGATTAAAAGAACATAAAAAATTTATCATTAAATCAGAAACAGGTTGTGTAAGGATTTCTTTTTTACTATTAGTATTTCACATACTAAAATCGTCTGCCATTTGTGACAGAAAATGACTAATTCAAGTCAAGTAAATATTGAAACAGTGAGTGCTGCAACAACATCGGTTGCACACAATCGTTCAACTGCCGCCTTAGTGTCGGCTGAGAAACCTGCAAAGTTTTCTGGAGTCGACTTCAAGAGATGGCAGCAGAAGATGTTTTTCTATCTCACTACGCTGAGTCTACAGAGGTTCATTAATGAGAATGTTCCTGTTATGTTGGATAAAACTCTGCCTGAAGAACGATTCTTGATAACAGAAGCATGTACACATTCAGATTTTTTGTGTAAAAAATATATTTTGAGTGGCCTGCAATATGATATTTACAATGTGTACAACAATGTCAAAACTTCAAAAGAACTTTGGGATGCTTTAGAAAAGAAGTACAAAATAGAGGATGCCAAAATGAAAAAGTTCATTCCCACGAGGAAAATGAATTAGACTTAACTTCAATATACAATTACGTCTATTTAGTCAAGTCATTTCCGAAAACAGTTAATTAAAAGGGGGGTTTTGTGAAATAAAAGTTCTTAATTAATTATAAGTAAAACAAGTAGCAAGATTTAAACTTTGGTGTTTATCAAGTTGTGAGAGAAACTAAGGTGTAAGTGGTCCCCATAGGTTCATAACGCGGTAATCCTAGCTATAGCAATTCTTTTCTAGTGTCTTGCATGCAAAGTGATAAGTTATGTATCTCTAAATCCTTGGTCCCATTTAGAGAATTTCACCCTGTACCTTGGTCCGGCTACGTGTGTCTAAGTTACTAACCCTTACCTTTACTTCATATTAAGCATCATATTCGATGTATGGCTTAGTTATTACTTCGCACCAATCGAAACTAGCCTACTAGATAGTGTCCACTAAATCTATGTTGATAATTCTTTTCCTATTAACTACCCCCTTGGTCCGGCAAGTAGAAATAGGGCAAGTTCTAAAGCGTGCACTCGTTAAAAAGATTTCTAAGCGAAAGAATTATCAATACATGCAAGAACCTATTCTAGAATTGTTATTTAGCTAGTTTTACTTTGTTAATCACCCATGGTTCCCACAACCCCAGTTGTGGATTTAGTTACCCATGCCTAGAAGAACCCAATTCATAGTTGTTAAATAATAATTCATGAACATACTTTGACAAGTTTGAAGAAAATCCAGAAATAACACTTGAAACAACAAAATTCACTTGATAATCGATTCCAGATACTTGAATAAATTGCCAAGTTGCAAAGTCAAATCTTCAAGAACAAAAGTATCAAAAATAATAAAGAATCAAACCCCCAAAACGAGGTTTTTTACCCTATTTATAAAGACATTGTCCTAAAATAAAAGGAAAACAAATAAGGAAAGTTTGTCCAGAAAACGCGGCTTCAATCGACGACTCCAGAGACGGTCCATCGATGGAACAACGGACCATCGATTGCCTCCGTCGGTCCAGACTTAGATTTTTCTTCAGCCTTCAATTTTGCATCTTCTCTGATCCAATCGACGGACCAACAACACGGTCCGTCGATGCACTTACGGTCCGTTGATGCTCTCGTCGTTCTATACTTAGATTTTCTTCAACACCGGGTACTGGGACTACTCTCTGATCTGATCGACGATTTACCAGGATGGTCCGTCGATGGACTGACGGACCGTCAATCCTTCCGTAGCCCCACACTTAGTCAGAATTCCCCGAGTTGCTTCCAGATGTCTGAACCTCCAATCGACGGTAACCACCTACGGTCCGTCGATGGGACAACAGGCCGTCCATGGTTTCGTGGGTCACTTCTGCACTTATTCTTCACAGCCTTCTGCATTTTCGTTTCGGACAACTTTCTTGCAAAACACATTAAAATTATTACAAAAAGGCCCTAGACACACACTAAACTTAAGGAAAAAGTATTCAAAGTACCGTGAAACCACGGTATATCAACACCCTCAACTTAAATTCGTTGTTTGTCCTCAAGCGACGTACTATGACTCACCACAACACTTCTGTACAAAAGTACTCTCTTTTAAGATTTCACAATCATATGGCTATCAATCCCGACTTTTTTTCATTGCTTTAGTACATGCTTTTACTCTTAGGCTCACTAGGCTCATTCATGTGGATCAGACCATGACACAGACTCACCACACACTGACAGCTCTACTCTTTTATCTCTCACCAAGGTACCAACTTTCCAATATTGCAACTAGTGCCCTCACTTCAAAAAAAAATATCCTCCTTTTTCTCATAGTGATTTCAAATTTGAGTATAAGGATCATTATTCAACACTCACGCTCAAAACAACTTCTCACCTAATTGGTACTTGTCGCCATAAGCTTGCCCTTATTTTCACTGCTTTAAGTTCACCATATTAGACTCTTAGGATCACGATAGGACTTTCTTGGCTTGTAACGTAGGCTCAGGGTCAGGTGTGGTACATACGGGTACATTTTAGTGACTTGTTGCCCTCCTTGACCTTACGGCTAAGTGTCTTACCTCTTTCATTGTCTATTATGCCCAACTTTTTCTTTTGTTATCATCTTTGCCTTGTTTTCTCTTTTCTTTCCATTTTTCTTTGTAAGTGACTTCTTACTTTTTTTTTATTCAATTGATAATTGTTTTGACTGAGTCACTTTTCTTGTTTAATGTTTCTTTTCTTTTCCACATTCCTCTTTTCATCCCCACTTTTTGGGACATTACTCATAATAGCCACCCTCAACTTATGACTTTGCCATGAGTCGAGGTACACAATACCCAAGATTGGGTCAGGGCCAAGACGAGGTCAGTTTCTGCATTAGCCACTCTCAACTTATGCTTTTGGCCTAAGTTGAGGTGCACATGTCCAAGGAGGGACCAGGGCCAACACATTATACCCAGGGAAGACGAGTTGGTGTAGGAAAGAAAGGTCTATTGTAAGCTCAAAATATTTGTATAAAAAGGGGATCGATTTCATTTGGTTCTCTTTTATATAGGCTAAATATTGGCTAATTTGAACAAGGGCTTTTGGTCCTTTCCTAAATGTCTAACACAAATTCTTCTTTGCAGGACTAACCGGGCAAGTTCTAGCTAGGTACCAACAGTGGAACAATCAAATTTCCTCACACTCTCTTGACACTTCATTACCCTATCAGATTTTCAGAAACCTAGTTAGAGTGTTAGACTGAGGGTCATGTAGTGGTGCATCTCTATGTCATGCTTAGAGCCAACACATTCAACATTCATTTTACCTAATCATGCAAGCATTCTTTTAGAGCGGGATATCATTCATATTTAGCCATCATGCTACAGATTTTACATTCATACTTTGTACAAGATACTACAAATGCCGGTTCAACAATAAAGTAATCAGTCTCTTGGGGCAAAAGAACACAGGCAAGAAAACCACCAAGAGAGGATCGTGAGTTGGGATACTCAGACTTCACCCTAGCACTCACTTTCCATTTACCCCACCCCCAACAAAAAACATGCAATTGTCCCCAATGCATAATAAATATAAGATAGGGTGGTAGGTGAAGCAAACCTGAGGCGCATAGCGCCGAAGATCAACAAGCAGGCGGGTCCGATTTACCGGAACCCGCTCCCTCAGTAGTAGGGACACCATCAGTAGTATCCTCAACAATATTGCACCCTCAGTGGTGCTCCTCTCAACGACCTCCAATCTGGAGCTAGACGCCCTAGCAGCTACTTCATGAGCCCTCTTCTGCCGGGCCTCCTTATCAAACAATGAGTATCTCCTCACAGCCTCCATATATGATCTCTCCCTCTTCCTAGCCCGAGCACCCTCACTCTCACTGGTGTGGCTGAAACGATGCCTCTTAGCACGCTTATGTGGCGGAGGTGGAGGTGCAGTGGTGGTATAGAACAGTGAAGTAAGTACTATATCCTCCTTAAGTTCCACAGGTGTGGCCTCCGGCTCGGGTACCCTCATATCAAGTATCGCATTCACATCAGCCCGCAGACTCGCCATAGCCGCCTGAAGAGTCGTCAAATCAATGGTGGGTGCTGGGCGTGCTAGGACCATCAACTCAAAAGCATCGAGGCGCTGGTGGACCGCCTGAATCCACCTCTCCGTCTGCTGATCTACCTTCTTTTCAATCCGGTCCTCAGCCTCGGCAATGGACTTCTGCATCCAAGGCTGGATATGGTGCAGCAAAGTGGCCATCTGGGCCTCTAGCTTCTGGGCCCTAGCAATCAGGACTAGTGTTGCTGATGGTGGTGTAGACCTGGAGGAACTCGGTGCCCTACTAGCGCCAGGGGCACACTCAACCGGGGTGGTGCCGCTAGGCTCTGAAGCAGCATGATCAGCCCCTTGGGCTTGCTCTACCGTATCCGCCAAATTCTCACCCGACGGCTGCACATCTAATCTGGGCCCTCTATGTGGTGCCGCCTCATTGGTCTCATCCCTGATGAGACCTATATCCACTGTCCCAGTAGGCGTACGGAGGACATCTATGTGCCAAATGAGCACTCCATCAGTCCTGCACAACTGAAAAATCATACAGGCAAAAGGGTAAATGGTAGAGGACTTAAAAGCCCTCTCATGGATGACGGAAAACAACAATCTCGGGAAATCAATCTCAAAACCGACGACCATAGAAGCTACCAAGACCACTCTATCCCAGGTAAGTATGTTATCTGCAGCTGTGGGGGATAGGCGGTGGCGGACCAAAAGCCAGATGAACTTGGCTGCAAACGTGAGGTTGGCCTTCTTGATAAGACCTCTGGGGTTCAGCACCCAGTCTGCGCCCTCACGGTCTACGGATATCTGCTGAGCAATCCACCTCTTGGTGGTCTCTCTCAGATCTTTGTCTCGTTGTAAATATCCCTTCTTGACCACGTCCCACCTGTAGTCAAACTCGGGGGTGAGGGGAACCCTTTCGGCATCGGTGTCCTCACTGTATAGGAAGCGGCGAATGGCAGGCAAAGAGATATCCACCTGGCAGCCACGAACTCGAACATCACTGAGTGGTGCTTGTTTTGCGGGGTTAGACCGCCTGTCCAAAGAACCTCGGAGAGTCGCTACGTAAGAGGCGTAGAACTCTCGCACCATCTTCTCATTGTAACTCCCCACACTCCTAGCCATCCACTCGAGCTGGTAGTGGGTGAATAGGTCATGTATCGCAGGGACTCTGTGTAGGCTCCCTTTAAGAACCCGCCGCTCAACTGTCAAAGTCTGAGTCATCACCCCCTTATCATTTAGCAGCTTGGTATCCCTGTAAATCTGGTACTGGTCGTCTACGCACCACTAGTTAGGCTGATTAGCAACCGATGCAGGGTCCTCATGCCAGGGTGCTAGAGCAGACTCCGAACTCTGGGCCTCATCAGACTAGGCATGTTGGGCAGGTACATCCGGGAGAGTGGCTCCCTGTGATCCAGAACCGAAGGCAGTGGTCTCATTCGACCCTGTAGAGTGGGCCGACTCAGAAACGGAAGCCCCCTCGAAACCAGACGTTCTCTCTAAACCCGAGGCAGACCCAGACGGTATGCCGGTCAGTGTGCGCTCCTCATCAGACTGGGAGGCAGTGACTACGCCGGACGCCACCTTCTTGGGCGTGCCCCGAGTGGCCCTAGCAGCTGGTGTCGGGGTCTAGGTGGCTGAGGGCACGTATTCGGGATCACGCTCATCATCGGACGAGCCAATCATCCAGCGGGATGGTGCCACGGACTTGGACCGTCCCCTAGAATAGACAATATCCGGTTTGGGGGCCATTAGTACCTGAAAAAGGGAGTTGTTAGTTTCATTATAATCAACCTACACTCTCAATAGAGTGGACCGTCCCCGGCAGTGGCGCCAAAATTTGATACGCTCAAATTACACTTCTTTATAAAAGTATAAGCAGTCGTATCAAGTAAAGAACCCAACAAGTAGGTTGGGGTCGATCACACAAAGAAAATGGTTTAGACTTAACTTCAATATACAATTACGTCTATTTAGTCAAGTCATTTCTAAAAACAGTTAATTAAAGGGGGGGTTTTGTGAAACAAAAGTGCTTAATTAATTCTAAGTAAAACAAGTAGCAAGATTAAAACTTTGGTGTTTATCAAGTTGTGAGAGAAACTAGGGTGTAAGTGGTTCCCCATAGGTTCATAACGCGGTAATCCTAGCTATAACAATTTTTTCCTAGTGTCTTGCATGCAAAGTGATAAGTTATGTATCTTTAAATCCTTGGTTCGGCATTTAGAGAATTTCACCCCGTACCTTAGTCCGGCTACGTGTGTCTAAGTTACTAACCCTTACCTTTACTTCATATTAAGCATCATATTGGATGTATGACTTAGTTATTACTTCACACCAATCGAAACTAGCCTATTAGATAGTGTACACTAAATCTATGTTGATAATTCTTTTCCTATTAACTACCCCCTTGGTCCGGCAGGTAGAAATAGAGCAAGTTCTAATGCGTGCACTCGTTAAAAAGATTTCTAAGCAAAAGAATTATCAATACATGCAAGAACCTATTCTAGAATTTTTATTTAGCTAGTTTTACTTTGTTAATCACCCATGGTTCCCACAACCCTAGTTGTGGATTTAGTTACCCATGCCTTGAAGAACACAATTCATAGTTGTTAAACAATAATTCATGAACTTACTTTGACAAGTTTGAAGAAAATCCAGAAATAACACTTGAAACAACAAAATTCACTTGATAATCAATTCCGGAAACTTGAATAAATTGCCAAGTTGCAAAGTCAAATCTCATAGAACAAAAGTATGAAAAATAATAAAGAATCCAACCCCAAAAATGAGGTTTTTTTACCCTATTTATAAAGACATTGTCCTAAAATAAAAGGAAAACAAATAAGGAAAGTTTGTCCAGAAAACGTGGCTTCAATCGACGACTCCACAGACGAACGACCGTCGACTGCCTCCATCGGTCCAGACTTAGACTTTCTTCAACCTTCAATTTTGCATCTTCTCTGATCCAATCGATGGACCAACAACACGATCCATCGATGCATTTATGGTCCGTCGATGCTCTCGTCGTTCCATACTTAGATTTTCTTCAACACCGGATACTGGGACTACTCTCTGATCTGACTGACGATTTGCCAGGATGGTCCGTCGATGAACTGACGGACCGTCGATCCTTCCGTAGCCCCACACTTAGTCAGAATTCCCCGAGTTGCTTCCAGATGTCTGAACCTGCAATCGACGGTCACCACCTACGGTCCGTCGATGGGACAACGGGCCGTCGATGGCTTCGTGGGTCACTTCTGCACTAACTCTTCACAGTCTTCTGCATTTTCATTTCGGACAACTTTCCTGCAAAACACAGATAAAAACACATTAAAATTACTATAAAAAGTCCCTAGACACACACTAAACTTAAGGAAAAAGCGTTGAAAGTACCGTGAAACCGCGATACATCAACTATAAGATGATAGACAGTAAGACCGTCGTCACCCAAGTTCAAGAATTGTAGGTCATAATCCATGATCTTCTTGTTGAAGGTATAAATTTATTTAATTCGTATGTTGAAAATATAAATGCTGGGAGATGACTGTTGAAGTTCTCATAGTAAGATTGAGAATCGAAGAGGATAACAAAGCTGTAGAAAAGAGGCACATGGTAATTCTGCAATATCTGGAGTAAATATTGTTAAAAAAGATCCCACAAAACTAAAGAAAATAAAGAAAGCATCTGGTCCAAAAAAGCAATCCTCCTAAGAAGAAGTTCAATGGAAGTTGCTTCAATTGTGGCAAACGTGGTCATAGGGCTACTGGATGTCGGGGTCTTAAGAAGGACAAGAAGAAGGATCAAGCAAATTTGGCTAAATCCAAAGGAGAAATGAACGCTCTCTGTGCAATGCTTTCAGAATGTAACTTGGTTGGAAATCCAAGAGAATGGTGGATAGATTCTGGTGCCTCATGTCATGTTTGTGCCAACAAAGAACTATTTTCATCATACACTCCATTACCTACAGACGAGAAGTTATTTATGGCAAACTCCGTTGTTGCAAAGGTGGAAGGAACTGGGAAGGTCCTATTAAAGATGACATCAGGCAAGGTGGTGACTTAAAACAGGGTCTCACATGTTTCGAAATTGCGAAAGAATTTAGTTTCTGTTCCAGTTATGACTAAGAATGGATTCAAATGTGTATTTGTTTCTGATAAAATAGTAGTGAGTTAGAATGAAATGTATGTAGAAAAAGGTTACCTCGGTGACGTCCTTTTCAAATTCAATGTAATTGCAGTTGATATGAATAAAGATTATATTTCTTCTTACTTGTTTGAGTCTAAATGTTTATGGCATGAACGTTTGGGATACGTTAATAACAAAACCTTGCGAAAACTGATTAACTTAAATGTTTTGCCAAAATTTGAGTGCAATAAATCAAAATGTCAAATTTGCGTTGAATCTAAGTATGATAAGCATCCTTATAATCTGTTGAAAGGAATTCAAATCCTTTTGAACTGATTCACACTGATATTTTTGACATGAAGTCAACACCATCACGTGGTGGGAAAAAGTATTTTATAGCTTTTATTGACGATTGCACTAGATATTATTATGTCTATTTGCTAAATTGTAAGGATGAAGTGATAGATGCATTTACGCAATATAAAACTGAAGTTGAAAATCAGTTGGATAGAAAGATTAAAATGATCAGAAGTGATAGAGGCGGAGAATATGAATTTCCATTTGCAGAAATATGTTTGGAAAATGGAATAATCTATCAAACTACTGCTCCTTACACTCCTCAATCTAATGGGATTGCAGAAAGAAAAAACCAAACTTTAAAAGAAATGGTAAATGCATTACTTATAAGTTCAGGTTTACCACAGAACTTGTGGGGGAAGCTATCCTTACACCAAATCGAATACTCAATAGAGTGACTCACTCGAAGACATATGTTATTCCATATGAGAAATGAAAAGGTAGAAAACCCAACTTGAAATATTTCAAAGTGTAGAGGTGTCTAGCCAAAGTCCAGGTTCCTTTACCTAAGAGGGTGAAAATATGGCCTAAGACCGTGGATTCTGTATTCATTGGATATGCCGCAAATAGTAAGACATGTCGATTTTTGGTTCATAAGTCCGAACATTCGAATATTCATGATAATACAATAATAAAATCAGATAATGTTGAATTTTCTAAACATATCTATCCGTATAAAAGTACACTTGGGTCATATAGTGAGGGTTCGAAATAACCCCTAGAAGAACCAAAATAGAATGAAACCAATGAAGATAGTCCAAGGCGCAATAAACGTCAAAGGATAACTACTTCATTTGGATCTGATTTTGTAACATTCCTTCTTGAAAGTGAGCCTCAAACATTCAAGGAAGCAATGTTGTCTAGCGACTCAAACTCTTGGAAGGAGGCTTTCAATAGTGAGATTGAATCAATCCTAAGCAATCATACTTGGGAGTTGGTTAATCTTCCTCTAGGGAACAAACCCTTGGGTTCAAAGTGGATTTTAAAAGGAAGATGAAAGATGATGGAACTGTTGACAAATATAAAGCAAGACTTGTTGTCAAAGGCTTTAGACAGAAAGAAGGTCTTGATTATTTTGACGCATACTCACCAGTGACTAGGATTACATCAATTCGGATGTTAATTGCCCTACCTGTAGTATACGCTCTTGAAATCCATCAAATGGATGTGAAAACCACCTTCTTAAATGGAGAGCTGGAGGAAGAAATTTACATGGAACAGCCTGAGGGTTTTGTAGTTCCTGATAAAGAAAAGAAAGTATGCAGACTTATTAAGTCACTTTATGGACTAAAATAAGCACCGAAACAATGACATGCAAAGTTTGATCAAACAATGTTGTCAAATGAATTTAAGATCAACGAATGTGATAAATGTGTTTACATTAAATCAAAAAGTCATTGTATGTCTATATGTGGATGACATGCTGATAATGAGCAACGACATTGCCAATGTAAAAGCTACTAAGTGTATGCTCGCTAGTAAGTTTGATATGAAAGATCTAGGAGTTGCTGATGTGATATTGGAAATTAAGATTCTCAAAACTCCTAATGATTTATCATTGTCTCAAACTCATTATATTCAAAAGATACTTGAAAAGTTCAAGTATTTGAGTTTCAAAAGGGCAAAGACCCCAATTGGTGTGAATCTTCATCTTGCAAAGAATAAAGGTGAAAGTCAGTCTCAATTGGACTATTCCAGAGTATTGGAAAGTTTGATGTATGTCATTAATTATACATGACCAGACATAGCTTGCGCTATCAGTAAACTGAGTTGATACACAAGTAATTCCAATCAAAATCATTGGTTGGCAATGAAGAGAGTTTTGGGATACTTAGATGACACTAAAAACTATGCTTTACATTGCAACAAATATCCAGCAGTTCTTGAAGGATATAGTGATGCAAATTGAATTACTAGGTCAGCTAAAACAAAATCCACAAGTGGATACGTTTTTACTATTGGTGTAGAAGCAATATCTTGGAAATCATCCAAACAAGTACGTATAGCTCGCTACAATGGAGTCTGAATTCATAGCCTTAGACAAGGCAAGTGAAGAAGTTGAATGGCTCCGCAGTTTCTTAGAAGATATTCCATTTTGGCCCAAACTAATGCCCCCTATATGCATACACTGTGATAGTCAAGCTACAATAAGAAGGGCTGAAACCGTTATGCATAACGACAAGTCTCGTCAAATAAGACGAAGACTGTTAGACAACTACTCTCTAGTGGAATTATCACAATTGACTATGTAAAGTCAAAGGATAATGTGTCGGATTCACTTACAAAAAGCTTAACTAGAGACGGAGTTGAGAAATCATCGACGGGAATGGAACTATGGCCGAGAACAAGTCATCGTGGCGGTAACACTACCTAGAGACTGGAGATTCCAATATCTAGGTATAAAGAGATAAAACAAAGTCATTGATGATGGTTCAACATTGTAAAATATTATTTTATGGTCCATTATCATGATGAGACAATGTTCAGTAACCAGGATAAAGGCATAAGGACTTTTTAATGGTTTCTAAGTTTGATACAGGGTATATCAAATAGTGTATCTACGGGATAACACTTATAGAAACCACCTATGTGAGTGTGAAGTGTAAGTCACTTCAAGGAGAATCCGGTAAGACCAGTTCTCTAAGCACTTACTAACCGAGATGTGTTCATGGCTGAAACGAACAAAACAATGAGAACTAAGAACAGTTCAAGGGTTGATTGTGTGACTTATGTTGTCTAGGTATACACCAAAGTTCGACAGTTCAAAGATATCAAATCTACCGATTAACCGATATATCTGATATATGTTCACTACGGAAAGTTTAAAGGGAAATCTACTTATCTAGATGCGTTTAACCCTTACTTACAAGACACATAAGTTTTTTATGCATATGTTTTAATTAAAATAGTCATTCCCCATTCATGTGGGGGATTGTTGGGTTTTAGCAAAGCGTGAATGGAAAATGAGAAGAGAAAAATGGAAAAGAGGAGGAACCAATTTTGGAGGGAAAATGAAAAGTCATTTGCAAAGTGCAAATGAAAAGTCATTTCTTCCATATTGGTAGAAGAAAGGAAATTGTTGTCCTTGTATTAGGAATCACTTCCTTTACTTCTTAAAGGGCTAAGAAGAAGGTGCTCCATCGCGCCGTCGTAGTCGCTCGCTCGGCCTCAGCCTCGGCTTTGGATTTAGCAAGTGATTGATTGATATTATTTTTGTTTATTTCATTAATCTCATTAATTAAATTCTTTTTCCTATATTCCTTTCTCTTATAAATTAATTCAGGATGTTAGTAATTAGTTAATTAACAGAATCAGTTTAATGTAACGGGATTTATTTAAATTCGCATGTAACGATAACGTTCCAAAAAGTCATTACTCTTCCCAAAAGACACAACGATCTGGAAAAACGGGTCTGAACAGACTGTTTGAACAGACGCGTTCCTTGTTGAAAATGGGTATAAATAAGAGGTCCTTTCCGATTTTCAAACACTGAAAATTTTTTCTTCTCTCTGCACACATTTTTCTCTTAAACAAAGTGTCGATCGACTGAGTCTGTGTGTGCTTGTTACTGTTCTTACGTTTGCTGAAGTTGTTGAAGTTTGAGGTACCACTACTTCTCTAACAGGTTAATCCGTTTTATCTTGGGAGAAATTAATCTATAATCTCGGGTACAGTGAGGGGATTAAATTTCTTAAGGAAACACAGTGATTTCTGTGGACTCGGATTTTATATTTTTCTGTCTATTTCATCTACTTTCTGTTTCTGCGATTTTAACTAACCGTAATACATGTTATATCATCAACGTCATCATACCGAATGTCTTTTGCAGACGATTTCAGTTCGATCAAAGAAAAGTGGTCCTTGTCTATGTTAAATATGATGTTTCCCAATTTTGACACATATTGACCTTTATAAAAGCGACCTCCATGGTGAAAAATAGCTATAATATGACCTCTATGTATAAATTTGTAAGAATACAACAATTTTACACTCATGGTGACAAAAAGATTCTACTTTATATCAAAAATGAACTTTCAAAAGGGCAAAATTGAGGCATACCTGAACTAAATCGAGGAAGATGAACAATGAATATCAGCTTCAACAAAAATATTGAATGATTTTCCCCTTTTGATTCACAGATTTTAATTCCCATGATAACCTAGGTTTTCACCTTTTAGATGATTTGATTCACAATCGGGTGAAATGAGCTGATGAAATGTTTTAACCCTTGTATATTAATTAAAATTAATTTTAATTTTTTTTAGTTCTAAAATGACGTGTAAAATATTTAAAAAAAACGTGTAAAATATTTAATTAGTTGGCAGCTATTGAGTGGCTCACTAATACACGTGGGAGCGTTTGCATTCACGCTCTATGGCTCCAAAAATTGTGTTTTTATTTATTAAAAGGTAGGATAGTTAAAGTGTCTATTTGTGCACTATGAAAATTGGAGGTCAAAGATAAAATTTGAAACCAAGTTTAGGGTCCAATATGTATTATGCCTAAAGATAATCATATAAAAAAAATGCGACATCACTCTTAATTCCTTACTCATTAAAAATAGAAGAAAAAATATGAAATCAGTTTACATATCTTCTGAGTTCTTATGGACATTCACTCCCACAAGCTGATCACCATTTTCATCTTATTCTTCAAATCAAATTAAAATATGAATACAATAAGCATCGAAAAATAACAACCTAAAAAGCTAATGCGATCTTCTATAAACTCTTATAATGATTTTATTTACAGGGCTACAATATGAGACACCAAATAATATGATGAATATGACTATTAATTATTTTATAGGTCATAATAATACAAAATTATGTGGAGTAATTAATGAAAATAAAGACAAATTAAGTTTTACATTTAACAAATTCTAAAATGTCTTTTAAATTTCTTTACAATGCACATTTAATATAATTAAATGAATTAAATATTCGTTAAATTCTTTTAATATTGCACATAAATAAATAAAAAATTAACAAAAATATAATTGTATTTGTTGACCAAAGAAAAATATCACCCTCACTTTTTCTCTTCCTAACTGTTTTGTGGTGATATCACTATTTAGTACGAGTCAATAAGTCACTAAAGATTTTGAAAGAAACATGTCTATATAAAAATAATTTACAATCATTCTAAAAATTAAATATCCACTTAATATATTTTAGCAAGAGGAATATGACATATTAATTAAGTAAAAAGTTTAAAATTTACCTAATCAAGTAATTCAAATCTTAACACAATTTTAAATTTAAAGATCCTTATACTGTTAAGTTTAGAATCATTAAGTAGAAATTTAATCAAGACTTCTTGTTAATTTGTTGATAAATTCAACTTAACTATTTTATTATAATGTAAAAATAAGCTTATCCGTGCTTAAAATTATGTGAACATATAGTTATTAGTTTATTTGGAAGTTATAAGTTTTAAACATATAATTAACACTTTTTATTTTTAAATAAATTTTGAATTTGCGAGTAAAACATAATAGTTTGAATTCAACAATCAATATCTTTTGAACAATATAATTAAAAAATATATCTATTATTTTCCAAAACAAATAAACCAAACCTCTAATATGTATGAATAATGAAACTAATAAATCAATCAATTACAGTATATTGAGATAATTTTTCATTTGACACTCTTTATTATCCAACAATTTTTTTATTATTATTTTGGGTGTTAGATGAAAATAGAGAAAAAACTCAAGTGACAAAATGCTTCTGTAAGAACCTTTTTCATGTGTGCTCCTCCATAGTACATTCTCGACAATTACCAATATCACACCATGCCATGATAACTTATAGAAACAATTATAATTTCTCATAAAAAATAATATTAAATATTCTCTAATAATGTAACAATAATAACATATTTAATGTAATTTTACAAGTGAAATATGAAAAATAAATGAATAGAGACACAGAAAAGATGTGTCCTGAAATCCTTAGCTTGATAAAACCTGCCAAATTCATTGAAAAAAAGAGAGGAAACATATGAACAATGCATTTGTATTTAATTTAATATAAATGTCCATATTATGAACCCCTTTACAACAACCAGACAATTTCATAAAAATGTAAATCTCAATTTGCTGAAACAATTATTCGACAGTATGAAAGATGCCTCAATATTTATTGTTATATACAATATAATTATATCATATTTTGTTGATTATATAATATAAATGAAATGAAAAAAAAATATTTTCACAATAATATAAACATAAAATTAGTAAGGAAGTTAAGATCACCTTATGTCTCTCCAAAATATTGTTTTCTAATAGCAATATTGGAAAGCTAGAAAAGAAAATTGTGAAAAAAATCATGGCTGGATTTGAATTGGGACTCCTTTGCTATCGTACATAAAAGAATATTATAATAACTTTTAATTAATCTTAATAAATAACATTAATGAAGAATATGAAAGGATAATCAGCTTATACACAAATAGAATAAAGAGGTGAATTTAATGAAATTGAAGATGGAAATATAAAAAAATGATATAAATGACATAATAAAAAAAAGTTTGTACTCATATTTTCTTGAAAGAACATCAAAGAAAGATAAGGGTTTATAAAAAAGTAAGAAAATAGATAAAGAAATATAGAGGGTTTAAAAATAATAGATAAAAAAATATATTGTAATTAAATTTTTATTTTCCTTAATGGTGATTCTCTTTATATACTCACAATATTTTTAATCATTATGTTAATACTAAAATTTGCAAATGATTTCATTGTTTCATCCCATAAATACATAATTATTCTAAATAAAATTTATAATTTTTAATATTATAGAGAACGACAAAAGTTTCAGATTAGGATATTAGAATATATTTTTCGAAAATGGGATCTTTCTTCCGTTTCCAACTATACAATTAATATTTAGAATATTAAATGTGATTATAGAATGTTAGAATCAATCATCCTCTTTCCTTAACTATAGTAAAATTGTAATTAACATTTATTGTAATCTTTCTCTTTTCTTAATTATAATAAAATTGTAATTAAACTTTTATTGTCCATAAATGGTGATTTTCTTTCTATTCTTACAATGTAATTGATGCTTAATATATTGAATATAATATTAAATCATATTATATTTAGTGTGATGAAAATTAATAAAACGGAGAGAATAGATAAACACCAGTGGTTCCTCATTCAGCTAATGAGAATATAGATAAAAGGGAAAATGTCAAAAATATTTCTCAATTTTGTTTTAATGGTTAACTATGCTCTTATTGAGTTACCGTTAAAACTTTTACTCCTACCGTTACTAAACTTGTCATTTGTACCCTCAATTGGATAGAAATCCCCAAATTGATCAAAATTATCCAATTTCAATTGAAATTACTTGATTTAATCTTTTTGACCCAAATTCAAATTCAACCCACAAAACAAAACCATGACAAACGAAATCCCAAAATCAATTTTTCTTCATCTTCTTCCTCTGAATAAAAAAATATCTCTTTACTCCATAAAAACTTCATACATTTGCAACATTCTTGTGGATTCATCAGCTAGTCGATTCAATTTTCTTACTTATCATAATTGATCTTTACTATCGAAAAAATTAACCAGTTTTTCCACTCTCTTGACCATGAAATTCAAAATCAAACAAGATTTTATTGATGAAAATCAAGAAGCAATTGAATCAAAGGAAAATAAGAGTAAAAATTTCAGACCCAGATGCTACAGAATCATCTTCAAATGATGAAAAAATAGGAAAAAGACCAAAGATTATTGTTCATGAGATTATTCAAAAAAGGATAAAGATTCAAAAAAAAAATCTAAACAACAAAAACCCATTAGATTTTTATCATTTTTCTGGTAAATTGCCTCCTCTTAGGGTTCGAAAAAGAAAATTTTAGAAAAATGTATTTCTACAAAATCTGGAAATTTGTCATTCATGGTGGATTATTAGACCTCGGATTCATCGAAGGTAAAGACTCATATTTCACTAAAAACAGAAGCACGTTGAGTTTTGATGAATCTTCTGGTAAATTGCCTCCTATAGTTCAAAAAAGAAAATAAGGAAAATTGCTACTGAGACTAGAGATCCTTTAGCAAGAAAAGAATTTGGTAGGATACTTTAATACTCCTCAAGAAGCTTCTTAGGTTATCAATCTTAGGATTTTGAGTTTCAGGAGAAGTTGGAAAAGGCTAAAAATGGAAATGTGGAAAAGGTTATTTCTGCAAAATTTGAACTTGGGTCTTTTTCTTCGAGTTACCGCCATTAATAGTTAATTCTCAGAACTAAAAAAATTCAAAATAAATATATAAAAGAGAGGTGCTGAATATTTTCTGTATTTATTCCTCTATTCCGTACATGTATATATCTAGACAAAATAAAATAACAAACTACCCAACTATCCCATGTATCAGCTACCTCAACACAACATATTAGTGTTTGCAAGTAAGTAAAACTCACACACTATCCAACTATCTCCTAATTTGTAGATATCTTAATTAACCAATTACTATTTACATGGAAAGCAAAAATGGAAAAGGAAAGACCGTAAGGAAAATAGTAATTTACAGATTGAAAGAAATAAAACTAAAACTAAAATAATGGCTAGTGTGTACTTTGTGTTGTTTGAAAAACATGACATTGTTAACCTTTTTCATTCTTCTTTGGCATAAAATCACCCTCGAGCTGTTTTATTGACAAGTATCCAATAAATTCAACACCCCTCCTCAAGTTGGACGGGGATAAAAGAGCACCCAACTTGTTCAACAGAAAACGATAAAATGTACCAGGTTGGGGCTTAGTAACCAAATTTGCTATTTGAGATGAATATGGAAGAAGAAAAAAAAAAATCAAACCATTGAGGTATTGTTGACGGACGAAGTGACAGTCTAAGTCAACATGTTTCGTCTGCTTATGAAATATGTTTTTTAGCAATATGAATTGCAGCTTGGGTTTCTAAATGGAGAGAAATTGCTAAAGATGCAGGAAAAGACAAGTCGAAAAGAAGACGAACTAACTATGTCAACTCAGCTACGACCCTTCTCATCGATCTGTACTCAGTTTCAACGGATGAAAGGCAAAGGGAAGGCTTTTATTTTTATTTTCATGAATAATAAAAAACCACTAACTGACCTTCTAGAATCTAAACAAGTAGCCCAATCAGAATCACAAAAGGCTAGGAGAGTGAAAGCAGGAGAAGAATTGAGAAAAATTCCCAAATCGGAATCCGAAAGAAGTATCGAAGAACATGGTGTGCAGCCAATAAATGTGCTTGATGTGGTGACTGCATATATTGGCTAAGGTTTTAGACCGAAAAAGATATATCTGGCCTTTTATGAGTTAAAAAATTTAATTGTCTAACTAGCCGTCTATAAACAGTGGGATCTGGAAGAGGAGAACCTATGTTGCTTGCAATTTTAGAGTGAGATTCAAAAGAGAAAAGGCAACTTTGAATCCAAGGCAATTATATTCAGATAATAGTCCCAAAATGAATTTTCTTTGGTTGAGGATCAAACCGTAAGGTTCTCGGATGACTTCAATGCCCAAAAATAGTGTAAATCACCTAAATCCTTAATCTTGAATTCTGAATCGAGGAAAGATTTCAACGCTTTTAATTTTGTCATATCACTACCTGTGAGCAAAATATCATCCACATATACAACTAATATAGAAACAGAGTTACAAGTGCATTTGTAAAAAAATGAATAATCATTCAATAAGTGTTGAAAATCTTTGAAACTCAATGTCGCAGTCATCCTTGCGTACGTCGTGAGGCTTGTTTAAGGCCATATAAAGATTTTATTAGGCGACTAACTTGAGTAGAATCAGAAACCTTCAAACCTGCAGAAACTTCATATAAAATTCTTTGTCCAACTCGCTATGTAAAAACGCATTATTTACATCTAATTGGTAAAGACCCCACTCTTTCTTAATAGAAATTGTCAAAACACACCTTATAGTAGTAATATTCACAACTGGACAAAAAGTTTCGATAAAATTAACCCATTCCTTTTGAACATCACCCCTAACAACTAACCGAACTTTATGTCTCTCCACAGAACCGTCATAATTGAGTTTGACCTTATAAACCTATTTATTAGGTAAAATCTTCTTTCTCGGGGGTAATGAGACAATCTCCCAGGTGTCATTAGTGATAAGAGATTATAATTCTCTTGTCATAGCCTTTCGCCAATATGGTTATAAACAGGCTTGGGAAAAACTAGTAGGTTCTTTAATTTGTGAAAAAGAATCGATATATTGTTGATTAGACGTGGATAAAGCATTAGAAGAAAATAGTGTAACAAAAATAGGAGAAGAAAAACAAGTATCAGATACATTAGAAAAATGTACACTATTGCAAATGTAATCTTCTAAATACGTCGGAGTCTTGATAGATCTAGTAGATTTTCTCAAGATAACAGGATTGATAGGAGGGATGGAAATCGAAGATTGTGAAGGAACAGTGGGTGTAGAAGGTACTTGAGAAATTTAATCCGGAGGAAATAAAGTACTATGTGTAGGAAAAGATATAAAATGATAACTACAACTAATGAATCTGTAAGAGGAAAAACAGAAACAGTAGGTTGAATAGAAGAAAAAAGGTATATATCTTCATAAAAAATAACATTCCTGGAAACAAAATATTTTTGAGAATGTAAACTAAGTAACTTGTACCCTTTTTGCCCAAAAGGATACCTAATAAACACACAGGGCTCAGCTTTAGGATTCAATTTAGATCTACCAGGAGAAAAAGTGAAAGCAAAATCAAGACAACCAAAACATTTAAGGTTAGAGTAATTTGGAGGATGACCAAAGAGTTTCTCATATGGTGTTTGAAAAGATAATAGTTTTTTCGGGCATCTATTGATTAAGTAAGTGGATGTCATTAGACAATCCCCCAAAATATCGATGGAAGATGAGACTGAAAACGCAAAACTCTACAAACTTCCAAAAAATGTCTATGTTTTATCTGAACTACACCATCTTGTTGAGGTGTGCCAACACAATAAGTTTGATGAATGATGCCTTTTGTAGACAAAAATTAGAAGTTTCTAAACTTGAACCCAGTTCCCAAGCATTATAAGACCTAATGACCTTAACCTTCTTATTGAACTATCATTTTATCATTGCAAGGAAAGAGTTGAGAAAAGAAAAGGTATTACTTTTAGTAGTTAATAAAAACATTTAAGTTCCTCTACTAAAATCATCCACTATGCTTTAAAAATACCTATAATCATCTTAAATAGGGATATTATAAGGCCCCCAAGTATCAATATGGATTAAATTAATAATTTGTTGAGACAAAATATGACTAATATGAAAAGGAAGTTTGGCTTGCTTTGCTAATGGACAAATAGAACAATGAATAAAATTTTTTTAACAAACTCAAATAGGAATTTCATTGATATTCTGCATATTTGATAAAGGCATATGCCCCAACCTTACATGACATAACTTGCTTTGAATAACAGAAAGAGAAATACACGTCAAACTAGATTTATCATCCTTTAGGAAATCTAAACTAGAGCTAGACTTAAAATAGAAATTGACAGAATAAGAAGCAACTGGAAGCCTATTCTTCAAGATGTAGATACCATTATGGCTTTCACGAAGGAGCATTGGGCTCTTCATTGAAGGGCCCCGCATGAAACAATGAGAAGGTGTGAAGAATAATATATTATAAAGTTATCTGCACAACTTGTGTACAGACAATAAATGGAAATGGAAACTAGGCACATACATCACATAATGAATGATTAAATTTGAGAATATTTTGACAGATCCTGAATGGGAAACCATAACCTTTTGTGAATTAGGAAGCTTTACATAATTAATTATATGCAATGGTTTAAGATTGATAAAAGAATTTGTATTGTAACTCATATTTCAGTTGCACCTGAGTTTATTATCCACGTCTTTTTGGCGAACATTTTACCATTAATATTTGAATTTAGAAAGAAATGATTAGGGGTTAAAGTAATACCCACACAATTCACAGAGGCTATGACATCAGAATTATTGACTTTATCCTTATTTTTCACTTGCTGAAGCATCTGCATGACCTGTGCCAATTGCACAGGTGTGAGAAGTTTCTCATGCTCCTCTGATTCTGCGCTAGTCATAAATTAATCTCTAGAAAATTCATTAGAAGTCACAACATTACTCTTAAAAGAATTTTGAAAGTTTCATTACTTAGTATTTTTAAAATCAACCAAAAATCCATGTATCTTATAACATTTTTCAATGCTATGTCTTGTTTTCTTGCAATATCTGCAAACAAGATTAGACTTCTTGTTATCGTAAGATAGCCTTGAGACATGCTTACACGTTCTAGCGTGTCTTTGTATGTTTTACGTGTTCGTTTTGGTTCAAATTGATGTGAGAGATTCCTAACATCTATACGAGTGTTTTTGGGTTGGAAAAGTCCGTGTACGACTCCACCTAGGACCCACAAGGGGCCCTAGAGGAGGACCTCAACTCAAAGGGGCAGGCTGCCAGACAGTGACAAAATGACGACCCCCAAATAACGGCCCGTCGTTCAAACGACGGTGCGTCGATGGTCATACAGGCCTTAACTTTGTGGATTTGAATACCCAAATGATGGACCACAATCGACGGGGCGTAGGCCAATCGACGGTCCATCGATGGGCATTGCACTGCCTGCAATTTTTCTACCAAGCTTGGGGCGGTTTGGGAAATTCACCCCAAGTCTTATAAATTGGGAGGACGATTTATTTAGGTGTATTTGGGTATTTTAAGAGTATTAAAATAATTTGACTCTCATTTAGACCCTAGCACCTAAGTCTAAACCCTTTCCCTCCCGAATTCTCTCGAAAAACCTCTATGAGAGCTCAAGGTGAAGATGGAGCTTGATGATGGATTTTCAATGGAGTTTCTTCTTCAATTCTCTTCGGATTATTCTAATAAGGTATGGGAGTTCTTCATCTAAGGTTTTATATCACCTTAGAGTCAATTTCAAAGATCTTCAAGTTTACTAAAAAGTCCAATTTCTACTCTAAGTCATAGGTTCTTGCATGAAACATTTTCAAATGTTAAGATATGATGTTATTGATGTATAATTGATGTTTTTAAATGAAAATATCCATGAACCCTTTACCTTCTCAAATCTCTAAATTTGACTATAATATGGGTGAATTGGTTAGGGCTTGATAGTAGTGAATTCATGTAGATTGCTTTGGGCTATTGATTTATGTATAGATTATGATTGAATGGTTTATAGGCTGCCTTAATTTGATTATATAAATATTGTATATTGTTGAATTGTTGGCTTGAATTGTGTTGATGGCTATTGGTAAGAGCCTTTGTGAATTGAATTGGTTGGAATGACTAAGGATTGTTGATGATGATGATGGAAAGGTGGTAAGTTAACTTGATATCTCTATATTATTTAGAATTGGTATTTAATTGTATTGATTGGTATGTTTCACTTATGGTAGCAATGTTTATGTGTTGATTATGTGATGAATGTGGCCTTGTCGTCATTATTTATGTATATAGTAGTAGTATCATGTTTAGGGCTTATGAAGGTATAATATGAAGATGTTTATGTGAAGTGATGTGATCATGTATAAGGTATTATGGCTTGTATGAACATGTGAATTGAAGGATGATGTGATATAGATATGAATCTTGTATAATGTGAAGATATGTAGTATAGTACTCTTATTATGTGATCTTGTATGAATGCTAAGGCTATGAATGCTAAGGCTATGATTCTTCTTAAGTGATGATATATGATGATGTTGTGTATGTATGTGTGAGATTGAAGCATGTTGTCCCCTAAATGACTATATGTGTCTATGATAAGCTATGATGAGCTTCTATACGTGTTGATGTGGTATCTTGTGTGGTAGAATTAGTGTCCCTAATTGGTACTTGAATGACATTGTATGAGTGACATGATGAATGGTGTGTCTTGATTTGGTAGACCTAAGTCCCTCTTCTTGATGCATGATAGATATGTGATTATGTGATCCCTTGACTTGGTGGGCTAAAACACCTTTGTCTTATATGTATGAACTTGAAATAATATAAAGAAGGTTATGATATCCTTGGAGTTGAAAGTCGTAATGGTATCCTCCTCGTGTAAATGATGGACTTAGGGATAGGTTGGTTGGAACGACATAAAACCATCTCTTAGAAAGTCATTGAGCTATCCTTATTGACCATTGAGTGGCAGCCCTAGTGGACCCATATTTGGTAGAGGCATTATGGGAAGGTAAAGTGTTGCCTTTTCATATGTCTTGTGATTGAACTTACTCTATGAGAACAAAGGCTAGCACCGAGTGAGTATACTTGGGTAGTGAATCTATTTAAGTTGAGATTAGAGTACAAAGAAACCCTTGATACTCTTTAACCATGTGCCTACATGGGATGTGTCCTAGTTCTACCCTTGGCAAGTAGAACACCCTCTATCGGAGTAGGGTAGACTCTGGATTCCATGCTTAGCTAGTATGGTCTATGTCGGTTATTACCTATTCTCATCATGTGGGATACATTCTAGTGTTGGAGAAGTTCTACAACGTTTAGGTAGTGGAATGGGACGCTATCTAGACATGACATGAGTAGTCTTTGAAGATGCTAGGTTGTAGGTTCCCTAGTTCTTTTCAAGACCAATATGTGAAGTCCTCTAAATGTATATTTTTCTCTCAAAATGGTTTTAATGAAAGTATGGCTTCTTAGTGAAGTATGTTTTATAGAAAGGGTACTTATCTAAATAGCTTTAAGGGTTTTTTAGGTAGACTTGAAGAGGGTGTATGGGTGGTCTCTTCATGTTCTACTTAGGAGAATCTTAGAGTAGCCTTAGGTAGGGAGTCTAATTGATGTAAAGTCTTGCCTTATTGAATATGAACTATGTGATAAGTTATGTATTATAATAACTTTAATTTAGGTAGTCTTAAGGACCATTTAGGTGTGTGTGAAGTGGTTGTATTGACGGTCGCTTTACATTTTACTGAAGTGGGTCTTAGGATATATTTTAGTAGAGGGGTCCATGTGAATATGCTTATGTGATGGATGTTGCTTAGATATGTCTTATATGTGATTGATGACTTGTTATATGTCTCTTAAACTCTCTAATGAAGGTTTTTACCTAAAATGTCATGAAAGCATGTTATATTTTAAATGTCCCTTTTCATGGTTTTTGCATGGCTTCCATACTTAGTGCATTCAATGTGCTAACCCCTTATTTTCCCTTTTTGACTAAAGTGTAGGGAATTGGAAGCCTTGATATGTCAGGATGGATAGGTTTCTAAGGGTTGAAGATGAAGTATTGCTGAGTCCTCATTGATTCGAGGACAAGACCCACATGTTCCTTTATGTCTTAGTCTTTATTTTAAATCTTGTATGGGCTTAGTCCCAATGTAGTACATTCAAAGTACTAGATGGTTTAATGAGACATTGTAAAGGTTAAAATGTTTTAAAGAAAGTCTTCAGCTTGCGTATTAATGAAAGTATTCTTCGTGTGTGAAGAAAGTTTTAAATTCTTACTTATTTTCGATAGTATATTAGGCGATGATTGATACGAGTGGCTTGTGTGGGACTTCTCGAGGTCTCATTCGCAATGTGATGACTTGAGGATACCATTTTTTCTAGGGTATACCTTCGGGTCGTTACACAAACGTAGACTTTTGAACATGAGATTCTAGTTGGACAATATTAATTTAGGCAAATAAAAAAAATTGTGGTTTGTGCTTATTGTGCTATGTTTTCTATGTTCGTAGTAAGTTTATAAAATGCCTTCAAAGACTATCAATTAAACAAGGGTGAAAAATTAAATAGTGATAATTATGACATTTGGCACCGTAATACTCAATACATTCTTGAATAGCAAGAAGTTTTGGACACCCTAAATAATGTGATGGTTGAGACGGCGGGTGAAGAAACCCACCAACATGAAAGAAATCTTGAGACTTTTCAAGTCTGGAAGAAGAAAAATAGTATTGCTCGCAGAACATTGCTGAGTAGTATGACCGATGATCTTATGTGTGAGTTCGAATCTTATCCAACGGCTCAAGCCATGTGGATAGTATTGAAAGATATGTTTGGTGGAACTTTTGCTACAAAACTTAGGAGGTTGAACATTAAATTTGACACCTATCCCCAATTCATTAATAAGCCAACAATTAAGAGAGATGTGAAATATGATACGAGAACTAAAATCAGCCGGTTATAATCTTTATGATAAACTATAAGTGCAAGCTGTTATAAGATCTCTTCCTGCTCGTTGGAAATATATGAAAATTCATATGACCCACAATGAAGCATCAAGTCTTTTGAAGACATTGAGCACCATCTTGTTCTTGAAGATGAGCGTTATGACGTTTCTAAAGCAACTGATCAAACTTTTCTAGATGAATTTGCTGGGGCTTCTAATCCTAAGCAAAAGAACAAGAAAGCATGGAAGAAAAAGAGGTCTGATAAGTCAAATCAGAAGAATAAATCTCAATTTAAGAAGAGAGAAAAACGTGGTGCTAAAAAGATTGATATGGCCAAAGTGGAGTGTTATTCTTGTCACAAGATGGGTCATTTTGTGCATGATTGCCCAAACCAAATAAAGAGCCACAAACCATATAGCTAGAGAGAGTGGATCATTTCTTGAATACTGTACTTTCTTCCGAGAGCAGATGACTCTATGTAGGAAACAATGCATGAATTGTAGTGAAAAGGATCAGAACATGCAAACTAGAGCTGCAAGGTGAAAAACTCCTTCTCCTACATGATGTCTTATATGTAAGAGTTAGTGTTTCAATTAATTTTGAAACAAAATTCATCCGTTAAAAGTTTTTAACAAAATAATTAACGTGAGTTGTAACATCCTTTTTTGTTTTAATTCTACGTTTTAGGATTTTGAAAGAAGTTTTTTAATTCGACGTTATGGATTTTTTGAAAGATAACTTTTATTTTCAATTCATGAACCTATAGTAAATTCTATTAATTAAAAGTTTTTTTCTTGCAAAACTTTTGTCCTATAAATTGAGTTTGTTTTGGTTGAAAAGATGAGCATTCAAAAAACTACTTTCCCTTGAAAAACACTTGTGAGACATTAATCAAAAGGTGAAATCACCAATTTAAGAATAGAAGAGCAACATTCTTGAATGCTACTTGTTTTGTGGCTTAGTTGAATCCCAAAGATAGAGTTGTTATTTATTCTTCCGATTACTCGTGGGAGAGACTCCAACTATCTTCGTATTAACGTGACTCTAAGCCAACAAAGTTTTGTTTTGGATTCCTTGTATTTTTATCATTCTTGTTCATTTGTTCTAACATTATATGTTCCAAGCATTCGGAGGAATTTAGTTTCAGTTGTTTCTCTTCTAAAATTAAATTTTAGTTGAATTTTTACAATAATTCTCTTAACATTATTTATGGCACTGAATATCATGGTTCTGGTTACCTTTTTGATGGTTTTATTGTGTTGGACACAATTTGTGATTTTAATTATATATCTAACAATCATGGTTGTTTTGCTTTAACAACTCCAATTTTAGATATAATATTGGTCTTGAAAGAATGAATAGATTGGAAAAAATAAGATTGTTGGGGTCCTTAACTAAACTTGAAATGTCAATATGTGAACATTGTCTAGCACGTAACATTACTAGAAAACCATTTGGAAAGGGAATTAGAATTGAGTTACCATTGCAACTCATCCATTCAGATATATGTGATCCTATGAGTGTTAGGGAGAGGCATGAATCCTCATATTTCATAACATTTATAGATGATTATACTCGTCACGGTCATGTTTATTTGATCTCCTATAAGTCAGAAGAATTGGAATGCTTTAGACAATTTATGAATTTGGTGGAGAATCAATTAAACTTAAGAATAAAAGTTTTAAGAACTGATCGCGGGCATATCTATCAGATCAATTTCAGGATCTATGTGATGAAAAAGGAATTGTAATACAACTAACAATTTCATACTCCTCAACAAAATAGAGTAGCTGAGCAAAGAAATAGAATTTTGCTTTAAATGGTTAGGTCTATGATGACGCATGCTAACTTGTCAATTTCCTTCTGGAGAGACGTATTGATGTCTGCAGCTTTTGTGCTTAACCGTGTGCCCTCTAAGTCTGTTGCTTCCACATCCTATGAATTATGGATGGGTACAAAACCTGAATAAAATATCTTGGGACCCTGGATCTGTCACATACTTGCATGATGCTTCTCATAAATATGGGAAGTTAGGTCTTATGGGAAAACACTGTATCTTCATTGGCTATTCAAAGCAATCAAAGGGTTATATATTCATAGGAGAAAATGAAGATGGAAGTATAACAGAGCTTGAGTCACGGGATGCCACATTTTTAGAGACTGAATTTTCTAGTAAGGGTGATATTGATTGAAATATGTCATTTTATGAAGCTGTGGATCATCAAGATCAAATAAATTAGGAACAAGAAGTTGTACCTGCTATTGCTAATCCAAGTGGGAGAATTACTCATTTAGATAATATTCCACAAGAGACACATGTGCGAAAGGGTACACGAGGAACTATTCCCGAGTTTGATTTCACTTCGAAGGGGAAACATTAATGGTTACTCCGCAAGATGATGAGAGCCTAATTCAATTCAAGAGGCTTTTTCAGGCCCTACTAAGGATAAGTTGATAGAAGCAATGAAAGAGGAAATGGAGTCCATGAGGACAAATCATGTTTGGGATTTTGTTGATCTTCCGCTGAGTCGAAAGACAATTGGGAATAAATGGGTTTTCAAAATTAAAAGAAAGGTGGATGGTGTAATTGAACGCTACAAAGCTCATTTGGTGGCTAAGAGGGTACACACAACAAGATGTCATTGGTTATGAAAATACTTTCTCTCCGGTTGTGAGATTTAGCTCTATAAGACTAATTCTAGCTATAGTTGCAAGACCATTGTGTGTATATAAAGCGGTCTGAAACTGATTTGTGATACTGTCCCTTTATGTGGGTGATATATTATTAGCTATAAATAGTCTTACTTTTGTAAAGGCTATAAAGAGTTGGTTGTCCCTAAATTTTTAAATGAAGGACATGGGATAAGCAAAATTCAATCTTGGAGTTAAAATTCATAAAGATCGCTCTAAGCATTTAATAGCTTTATCACAAGAATCATACATTGAAAGAATTCTTGAACGATCTAGGATGAAAGATTGTAAATCAATAGACACCCCTGTAGCTAAAGGTGAAAATTTGAGCCTTGAAATATGTCCCAAAACTCAAAGTGAAAAAGACGCCATGGAGAGGGTCCCATATTCAAGTGCAATTGAGAGTTAAATGTATGTAATGTTGTGTACACATCCCGTTATTTGTTATGCAGTGGGTCTTGTTAGTCATTATCAATCCAATCCAGGACAAACACATTGAAAAGTTGTTAAGAGAGTCTTGAGATACTTAAGGGGCACCGTTGATTACAAATTATGTTAACAAGGAAGTGACTATAGTTGATGGGCTACTTTGATGCTGACTGGGGTGGAGACTTGGATGAAAGAAAGCCCACTTCTGGTTATGTTTTTTCTCTTAACAATGGTACCATTTCATGGAGTAGCTTTATCAACTATGGTAGCAGAGTTCATTGCATGCTCTACAGTAGTACAAGAAGTTGTATGGCTAAAAAGGTTCATGGAACACTTGGGGATCATTGGCAGACCAATGGATGCTGTGCAAATTTTTTGTGATAGCCCAACAATGATATATACTAAAGACACTAAGTATCATAGTAAGACTAAGCAGATAGATACAAAGTATAATTTTGTTAGAGACATCATAGCACGTAAGGAAATCGCTTTACATTACATTTCTACGCACAAGATGGTAGCAGATTCCTTAACAAAGCCAATACCTAGAGATGTCTTTGTTAAACATGTGAAATCTCTAGGCTTGTGTGGGATGTAAAATGATACATTTCCTTTTCTGAACATCTTAATCATAACGTATGGATATCTTTTTGATGTTTTTATGGTTATTTCATACATTATTATTGATTACCACATTCACAACATTAGAGTATGTCGTACAAGTTGATATGGTTGACTTCCGCACATGAGCAACTGCCTTGGGCGCTTATGGAACGCGAGCCAGTATGAGACATCTGTGTTTCTTAATGCCAAAAAGGATAGCTGATATATGTGGCACCTTCGATAAGAACATATTGTGTAAAGTCTCCCTAGTAAAAGACTAGGATGAGATCCAAGTGAAATGTCAAAAAAAAGGATCAAGATTATGGATTCCCACTACCCATAATACTTGTAGCCAGATGTGAGATCTCCTCTAAAAGTACAATAGAGTGATAGAACTCAGGTCAAGTAAATGATTTACTTGGACCAATATTTGTATGGTGTAAAGAAATGAAAATCGATATACACTCTAATGGAATTAGAGACCTTGAATATTTTTTTCTAGTGCCCTTTTGACTTTGACAATATCACGAGGTGATGGGTTAGTATATACTACTATAGTATGAATCTAAAGGTTATGAAAATATGACCTGAAGGAGTAATGCTTGGAAAGCAATTAATCTTGATCTTAGTGATATATGGGCAAAATAAAGATCATGTCAAATATATACACATAATGCTTGTGCCTGAGACCGGTCCATTATGAAACCTCTTTTAGTTAGCATCATAAGTGTGGACACGAGGCATATGAAAATTGAAAATGGAAAGAGGGTTAAAAGAAGTCATATCATGTGTATATAGACATGTTTGGGGGCATCTAAGGCACTTTATATGACATGATAATATATCATAAATGATCATAAACGGTGGTAGTCTCTTATCTAGGAAAAAGATTTCTAGTGTAAGAGCTCCCAAATTAGTGTCTGAACGGTTATGATAATACTATCGGTATGAATATCTAAAGGAATTTACTTTTCAAATTAAAGCCATATGTGTTTCATCCCAACATGTGTGAGTGGGAGATGTTGGAAATAGATACACCCACTGATGGTGGGTTGACTAGTTACTTGTTTTATTTATGAAGTAAGTTACAACTCCACTAAGTAACTCCCTATAGTAAAAGAAGAAGAGTTATGCATTCTTGAATGGAATAGGAAGTTAGGATAAGGGTGATGTAAGTCTTGATGAATAAGAGTTACAAGTCTTAACCTTGTCCTATAAAAGGGAGGACTTGGGGTCATCCAAGAACAATACAAACAACACAAGAAAATAGTTCCTTAGATAAAGAGTGTAGTTGTGGAAAACAATACAAGACTCCATAGTGATCGTGTAAGAAATCGCATAGGCAATTGGTGGTGATAGCACTTGACCCTATAACAAGAAGGTATGTATAACACCGCATAAATCTCCGAGTTTAAATCCTTCAAATTGACTACAGGGTCCCAAGATATCTTGTAGAGTAGTACATTCTAGTTTAACAATTACAATTCAAGAGCACATGAATGACAGCAGATAAGAAGCTCTTCTACTACCTGAAAAAGTACTTTACAAAAGGCAAAATGTGTCATTTGGTTTAACAGTTGAATCTTTATATCTTTACAAGTTTATGGATGAGAATGTTGATTACTGGCGAACATCAGTACGCATTTTATAACGCTTTGCCAGTCGCGTAGCGGTTCCAGTGTTAAAGACATGTTGAACGAGTTCATACTTATTGTAGATTGCGTTCAAGGACTCTGACTGCTGTTTTGCTAGTTGTGCTTCCTCCTCCAATTGACACTACATGAAGAGAAAGAACTATTTAGAACAACAATGTATTATAACCATGAAATCAATTTTATGAGCAAATATTTGTTCATCTTGAGCAAAAAATTGGCTTCTTTTGCATGGTTCCTAACTATCCGCTTCATCTTCGTGGCCACTTCAAAATCAGGATCATTGGATTTCAACCAGCAACACATTATCGTCCTATCAGGTTTCCTTGGGCGATCATCAAACATCTCAACTACAGCAGGACGTGCCCTAACAGGTCTTGGCATGCCCGAGATCATGAAAGGGGAATTTCGTATCTCAGAGATGATTGTTCTTGCCTCATCTGCATCCTGCATCTCAACTAAAGCAGCTCGTCCAATCCCTTTCAGTTCAAGGTAGGTTCGGATTAACGTGACCTGAATCACATTTCCAAACTGATCAAGTGCAGCTTTGATAACAGACTCCTTAACCAAAGGTGAAAGATTGTCAATATAGACGCTTCGTTTCACTTTATTCTCAAAGGCAGGATACTCCTCTTCAAATACAGCTTCCATGAGATGTAGAAAGTAAATTTCCCCAAAATACAAGCAATTCACCAACACCTTCAGAAAAAACAATTATCAGGGTTCCATGATGCCACAGAAAATCATCCAATTGCAAGTGAAGCAAATTAACCAGCTCGGAACTTAATTAGATTATCATCACTCAGACTAGCACATCAGTCGAACAACGACATTACTAAATGAAATATCATCTTGACAAACAATTTGTCAACTCGCGGGAGAATCATACCATAATGAACAAAATAATGTCAATATTTATTCATTAACAGAAAGAGAAAAAAAACAGTTCAACATAAAAACTTGAGTAACAGAACTCACCTTTCCATGAATTTCTGATAGTACAACAACAACATACCCGGTGTAATCCTACAAGTGGAGTCTAGATTAGATAGAGTGTACATAAACCTTACCCCTACCTCACAAAGAAATAGAGACTATTTTCGAGAATTTCTGATATATAATAATCTTACTAATACTCTGTATAACTACTAGCCCGCAATGATCTTCAATAAGCAAAAGAATATGATTTTTCCAGTCAAACCAAATATTCTTAAGCCAACTGTTTACATGTTTCCTTTAGCTAATGCCTATACAACCTCAAGAAGCATACTGTGAAAAGTAGCAAAACTCGAAACAAAAAAAAATCACAGAAAGAAGTCTCATCAATCAAATGGTACTATTAACATCTAGGTCTTTCTTCTATCCCAGTCTATTATCCAACCTAACCTAGCTTACAAATACAACGAAATCTCAAAATCAGCTATTCTTGTATTCAAATTAAGAGAAAACCCCAAAATTTTCAGATTATTATGGTGATTTGTGAAATATCTATCCGATCCGAATAAGAAAACCCTCAAGAAAGGTAAAATCAATCGAATTGTAATCACATTTCAATCAATAAAGAAAAATGTATGAGTAATGAATTAGGAGAAACCAACAAATGATTACAGAGTGTATTGAATTGAAAAGGGCTTTGGGTTTCGCCATTTTACCTTTCGATACAAGAAAATTGCTTCTTCCTGACTGCTACTGTCTGTTGAGCTTCAATTTGAAATTCACACTGCGCGCCTATTTTATACTAGGTAAATTGCCCCGATTAAGGCGGTTTTGACCCAATTGAGGAGTGGGTATTCAGTATTCGGTTCTGGATTATCAAATTTCAGGTTCAGTAATCTAGTAATGGATATTAAAAGTAGATATCATATATTAAAATTTTAAATTTCGTTTTGTATGGTATTCGGTAATACTGTATTGAAGTTGTAGGTGATTGTATTACAAAGTTAATACTACTTTTCCAATCATTTTTATTTTTTATGTGGATACACGATATAATAGAATATCAATAAGTAAGAAGATAGCAAGAAACATAAATTGATACAACTAAAAGACATATATTTGAGTTGTTTATGTTTATTTTTGAACATTCTCTTTGGATTTGTACTAATGAGTCATGAGCATGTTGATATATGACTTTTATTAAGTAAATAATTCAGTATTCGAAAAATAGTAAATAAGATATGATATTAATGTCTCATATCAATTCCAAACCCAGTGGCGTATATACAAGTAAATAATAAATTACGTAGTTAAATAATATATTTTGGACACCCTTGACACAACAATATGATATAGCCTAGTGGTTTCAGGCGTCTTGAAAGAGTAACGATACACAAATTTGAAGTGTTTGTGTGTCCGAATTTCACTTATAGCAAAAAATAAAATTCACTTTTTAAGAAGAGCAGATTCACTTTAGCACTTGGACACCCTTCGTGAAAATCATGGCTCCGCCACTGTCCAAACCCAAATACCATATCGAATACCCAAAATTACCGAATACCAACAACAACAAAAATTGGTTTGGTTCGGTAATTCACTTTCAATATTTCATGCCTAGTCCTACTCCTCAATATTATACTAGGATAGTATCTGAGCACCACACTAATTCGAGATTATTTATGTAGTATATACTTTCTCTATCCCTAAATATTTATCCATTTTTAAATGAACATACCTATTAAGAAAATAATGATTGACATAATGAGAAGTTCTACCTTTTTCTCAAAATAATTAATTGAGGATATGATAGGTAAAAAATTATTCTTTCTTAATCAGTCAAAATGAATAAATAATTAGGAATAACTAAAAAAAAGTAAACAAATAATTAAAAACAGAGGAAGTACTTTGATTAATACAAATGGATTGTAATCTTGTTAGTTAATGAGAAGAAAATGCATTTAGAAAATATAACTAAAGTAAGAAATACCCTTTGTAATACACGATAAGAAAAAAAATACTTCTACAAAATGAAAGAAAATATCTTTTCGACAACCTGATAAGAAAAAATACCTTTGGAAAATATAAAGAAAAAATAATTTTGGAAAATATAAAGAAAATATCCATTCAACTTGATAAGGAAAATAATTTTGCAAAAAGTAAAGGAAGTACTCATTCAAAATTGTGATAGGAACAAGTTCCATAAAAAGATACTATATAAAAATAAAAAGAGACTGAGAGAATATTATATGTCTTATCTTTTAATGTACTTTTTTTTTATTACATATCATTTAATTCATAAGCTAATATGATGAAACAGAAAAAATATATTCTTGAACTTAAATTTTCGTGAAATTAAATATGATTTTACTTGGGCTAAATATAGGAAAATAAAAGAAAGACTTGTGAATAAAATATTTCTTACATTCATGTACTTTTTTTATTACATATTTGTTAATTCACAAACTAATATGATAAAGAAGAGAAAGGATAATCTTGAATGTGAATCTCCATAAAAATAAATATGAATTTATATAGACAAAATAAACGAATGTCATAAGACATCATAAATTTACAAATTAAAGTTTAAAAGTTATGGACATGAAAATTATGAAAGTTAGTGAATGTAATTAAAAGTAGAAATCAAGTTAGGGTAATTACTCCTTGTAAATAAATTAAATAATAAAGAGAAAAAAGATTTAATGTTATAAAATAAAGTATTAAAATTTAATAACAAAGAAATAGAGAGAAAGAGTAGTAATATTTTTCTTCCAATCTTTCAATATTTTTGGTGCATTTGTATCTACATATAAGATGACTATATATAGAAAGCAAATATATTCTTAATATTTCAAAGTCATTAAAGAGATCTTTAAAGTCCTAATTAAATCTCCTAAAGTCATACTTAAAATCTTTTAAAGTCATGAAGTGTGGATTTGATACATGACATCTACACCACATTATTTACAACACTCCCCCTTGGATGTCCATGTAGAAAATAAAATCTAGAAGAATAAAAGAGAGTTTACATAGTTATTCTTAATATGCATTGTTTGCTGCCTCGTTAAAAACCTTATCAAGAAAAAATCCAGTGGGATAAAAATCTTGATTAAGGGAAAAAGAGTGCAGCGCGTATTTACTCCCCCTGATGAAAACATCATTTAATATCTCGAAGACGACGCATTCCAATTTTGTATCTCAATTTCTCAAAGGTTGAAGTTGGCAATGCCTTAGTAAACATATCTGCTAAATTATCACTTGAGCGAACTTGTTGAACATCTATTTCACCATTCTTTTTAAGATCATGAGTGAAATTTTTTTTTTTGTGAAATGTGTTTTGTTCTATCTCCTTTAATGTATCCCCCTTTCAGTTGAGCTATACATGCAGCATTATCTTCATATAATATTGTTGGAACATCTCTTTCTAAAAAAAAAAAAGACCACATGTTTCTTGAATGTGTTGAGTTATTGATCTCAACCAAACGCACTCTTGACTTGATTCATGGTAGACTTTTATTTCTGCATGGTTTGAAGAAGTGATCACCTACATTGGCTTCATTGATAGCCAAAATATTATTGTGCCTCCACATGCAAACAAATAGTGTGTTGGAGATAGAGTTTTATGCGGATCACATAAATATTCTGCATCTGTGTAACCAATCAATTTTGTCTTGGATTCCTCGGAATAGAATAAACCCGTAACTATGGTACTTCGAGGATATTCAATCATGCGCTCAACACCATTTCAATGTCCTTTTATCGGGGAAGAACTAAATCTTGCCAGTAAATTTACTGCAAAACAAATATCTGGTCAAATATTATTAGCAAGATGCACTAGTGCCCTGATTGCACTAAGATATGGAATTTCATCACCAAGAAGCTCTTCATCCTTCTCTTGAGATCATGCATCAAAACTTTTTCGTGTATATTGATTGATGGACAAATATTTCATTCGTCAAATTCTCAATCTTAGGTCAAGACAAAATTTTGTCTTTCCAGAATCTTTTCATTTTAGATTCACTTCTCAAATACTCAATAGCTTTTAAAAGCTCCTTAAGAATGTTAGTAATTTCAATTCATCAACATACAAAATTTATAACAAATTCAGATCCTGACCTTTTCATAAAGTTCAAGGACAAATAGGGTCATTCTTTTTGTACCCTTTTCTTCCTTGATTATTTTAATCCATATAAGGATTCTTGAAGCTTTATTGAAAAAGTTTACTTCAAACTTTTATATGCTTCAGACACCTCGATTGCTTCAAGGATTTTCATATAATCTTCATTGTCTAGCTAGTCATTACAATTATTCATTACATGCATTCAAGTTTTTCATATGATGCCAGATCAAAACAAGCATCATTGTATCCATCATAGGAGAAAACATCTCTAATAATGTCAAGTTTTTGCGATAAATCTTTATGCCCCAAGGCACAAACCGTATTTGATATCTTACGATTATACTATCGCATAATAATTTATTTGTACCCCACTGACATTATACCTTGATTTATGGACTATCAGTCCAAAACGTCACTTTTCTAAGTGAAACAAAATACACTTGAATTATGCATTTTACTTGGCCAATCATTTATCTGTCCCACTCTATGACAAATTTAAATTCAAGATCCTCGTTACAATTTATATCATTGAGCGCTACCTCATATCAAAGATACCGTCGACGGTTATTTGATATCGATTCCAATAAGACATAACTTATCGAGATCTCTTCATTTTTCATTATTTTCCAGGTACCTGAACCTTTTACGAGGTTTTATGAAGTGTTATGTCAATGTGCTCTTTTATAGCACTTGCCTCATTATATGACCATATTGATGATTTGCTCCTCTCCTTCTTCAAGAAATTTTATATTTGGAACCGATTGGTCTATTACGTTTTCGGTGTATCATAGACTTCACATTGGAGCATTTGCAGCTAAATTATATCATAGGGTCAGTACATTCATCTGGCAATAGATTTGCAATATTATGCAAATGAATTATCCCTTGAACTTTAAGTTCACATATTTATTTAGCGAGGATCTAGATAATTCATAATTAACCTCACACATAATTTTCAGCTGTCAAAATTATCTCTCCCCCTAATGTTAGAAAATCCAACATTCATTCCAACCTTATTTAGGAATTCATCTTTGTGCGTGGTGGAGCAATTAAAATCATAACCGCATATTCAAACATTTTAGATGAAAATTATTTGGTTCCTGACCCTGAACCAAACTTTAATGGGGAAACCTTGTTGGCTTGATGTGTACATGTGTTGCTACATGTTAAATAAAATTATCTCATAACAAATCTTATTTGGAATTTTTGTTCCCATAACCATGATTTAGCTATAATTGGAAGCATACAATTTCTGCTAAATCAACCAGCATTATCAATATAATTTCATAGTTTGGAATCTGTGCTCTTAATTTAACAATTCGAGCAAACAACCTTACAAACACCAATTTGTAAGTTGACAATAAAGCACATGTGATCATCGCATAGATACATCTATCATATAGTTGCAAATGATCCACATGACAGGTGAATGGGCCATATTCACCTTTTTATATGTTTCAAAAACTTCAGGGGATTACAATCCCAACCTTAGCTGGTACAATGATTATTTTATAAAGAGAGCAACCAACATAAGAGAATTCTTGAAGAACCTTTTATTTCTTCATTATATAAGCCACCTGAATTCTCAATTACATTTGCATCATATTTAAATCAGAATGGTCAACTGATCATGCCAACTGATCTTTATTTCAGTACACTTATAGTTTACTTTTGCATGTAATTCCATCAGCATGCCCATGTTTGTGTGCAACAAACAAGAGGAAAAAATGGTTAATATTTATAACCCGCTTCGGTTGTAGTAATTTAAAGATATTAAATCTTTCATAATTTATAATCTAAATAATTTTTTTTAATTCATCCGAAACTTAAAAAGTTACAACCCATTTATTATTCCTCTGGTAATAACAACTCGTTAAAGCTTTCTATTAATTTTGTGTACTATCACATATTGCATGACACCATCCCTATGGTGAGCATCTCCTTCAAGGAGAAAATTACATTATTATTGTCATGGTCAAAACATTACGAGCAAGACATGTTTCTTGCTTTACTTTTGTTGTACCAAAGGTACACAACCAATGACAAATTTGTATTGTCGCACAATATACTTGATCATGGCCACAACCTTTATAGGCAAGAATTATTTCTTTCTTTTTGCCCTTTTGGTAATTCATAACAAGCATACCATAATATTCCTGACGTATAAACGCACACGACCATTAACCGTTCATGTCTAATAAAATTTATTTATTTCTCTAATACCTCCCGTAGAGATGAGATGTGGCATATATCATATTTGTTTTTCAACCTTCCATAGAGTTGAGTTATTGCATATATCCAACCCATGATGATTTTATCACATCTTGACTCATTCTCTTATAGAATGGTCGAGCATTCACGATACTCATCACAAGTCACATTCTTTTCAAGGAATGGACTAATCATTTATATGTACTTCATAAATTTGCATTATAAGCACATTGTCATGGCTTTAAAATTCATCATATTTCCATGACACACCTCCACATCACTTTGAAAGATAAAAGTGCACCATCACTTTATATTCTTTTATTTTGATGGAGGATTTATAAAACTTATCAAATATTGGGTCGACAAGATCGCAAGCTCAATAACCTTTCATACCATATTGATAAGAAAAATTACCTTCACATTTTGAAGGACTTTTGGGAGAACCCATAGTGTTCTTCATTTAGCCATATTGATGACTATTATAAGTTCTCTTTCTCATGCCCATATTCATTGTACAATCACAATAATTATTGTCATCTTTCAGACTTATCATGTATTGCTATCACATTCAGATAACAGAATGGAGCAAATTAAATGGGCAAAATTCATGATTTTTAGTCAAAATAATTATTTTGCGTTGGTCATCATTATATCATATCTATGGTGCATTAGGACTTAAATCAAATGTCTTATTCATGAAAGGAAATATGGATCGTAAATTAATAAGACTTCCAATTTCTTTTAATTAATAATATCATGAAGCATCAAGACACTATCTTATGTCTTACCCTTTTGATTTGATGAAATTTGAACCCATCATTCACACTAATCCAATGACATTATATATGTCAAATGACATTTAATTTTTGATACTTTAATATGCTAAAACAACGCCCTCTGTCAATCATAAACATGATTTTTTTTTCAATACAACATAAATACAAATAATATTTATAATTTACTACTTCTTGTACTACTATAGGTTTCATATAAGATTTAATAGGGAGTGATTTACCCTTTACTCCAATTCTTCCGTCAACTCCCCTCTTGTATTAAAAAACTAAGACAACAATTATACGGATGAAACTATGACAAAAGAAGTAATATTTAATTGTTAGAATGTAATTCAAATATATGTTAGATGTGCATACCTGCATACATTATTCATAAAGAAGTCTTATCAATAGTTGGGCAAACAGAGACATTAATCATATAAACATAACCTTAGCTCTTGCGGATATCAACAACTTACCTTGTTCCAATAAACAAAATAAATACAACCCAAGAAAATGAATTTTCGTTAGAACCTCGTGCTGATAACGTGCTATAAAATAAAGTATTAAAATTTAATAACAAAAAAATAGAGAGAAAGAGTAGTAATATTTTTCTTCCAATCTTTCAATATTTTTGGTACATTTGTATCTACATATAAGATGACTATATATAGAAAGCCAGTATATTCCTAATCTTTCAAAGTCATTAAAGAGATCTTTAAAGTCCTAATTAAATCTCCTAAAGTCATACTTAAAATCTTTTAAAGTCATGAAGTGTGGATTTGATACATGACATCCACACCACATTATTTACAACACTTAAAATATTAAAGAGTATTATCATTTTATGATTACAAAAAATATAGAGAGTCTTTAATGTAAATGTTCCTTCATTAATAAAATATTTATTTGAAATAAATTAAATAATTTATAATACAATAATTAATGTAAATGAGAAATAATATAAAAATAAAAGGAGAAAAAACAAAAAAATGTTAATGAAAGTTATAGAGATATGTCACATCACATTATATATATATATTGTAATATTTATATGGCAGTAATAAATATCACATTAACTATCATTTGGTACTAATAAAATAATAGAGAGAGGATATAATATGTACGAGAATCAAAATCAATTACTCCTCAATTTTGATTTATTAATTTTTAAAAATGTGTATTACACATGTATTTCATATAATTTTTTATTTATTCATTAGAATGATAAAAATTCTATAAAATCATATACATGTAATGAATAATAAAATGCTACGAATATATGTTAAATGTGTGTCAAAATACATCAAATGAGGAATATATTTTAATGTTTATAATTTTTTTTTTAAAAATAATCAATGAAAAATTTTAAACTTCGAATAATAGCAAACTTCCAATAAGCCACAAACAAATTTAGGACAAAAACAATTCTTTAAAAAAACATATTAAAATAAATTAATAGAAAGATAACTCAAATTTTGAACTTTGAAGAGTAGCAAATTTCCAATAAAACTACAATCAAACCTTTTTTACTTGCTTGTACCCATCTCAATTTTTATTATTTACTCACTATCCCTCTCAAGCACTATAATTGTGATTTTTTTTTATCAAGTAATTTGCGCCTGAAATCAAGTTGCATATTTAAATTGGATTAATCCACCAACTTAGAATAAGTATTAATTAGACCAAGTTCCATTTTGCAATATTTGCCCAACCTGAGTAGTAAATCATAATGAACCTATAAGATTTATTGTTAGGTATTATCGGGTTATCGTTAAAATAAAATTTAAAATGTTAATAAAATTGGTAACCCGCTTAAAAAATAAAATTGGACTTGTTATCAAACTATTAAATCAATAATCTATTATCGATAAATCAAGGCGTGATTGAAGCCCAACAATTAGTGTTTTTAAATTAACAATTGCCCAAGGTGAAGTTTAGGTTACAGAGAGATTGGAGAAAATAAATAACGGACTATGTGAATAGCAAGGGCCTGAACGTGTGTTATTTATAAGACAATTACAAGTACATAACTCCTTAAATTATATTTACAATAATATCTTTATCACCTTCTATAAATCTGAGGTGAAGGAATGAACATGAAGATTGTCTCGAAACTCCTTGAATTTTGTAACAGAGAAACATTTCCTAAAAAAATTTACAAGTTGTTGTGAGGTGGGAACATGAGAAACCGTAAGGTCACCTTGAGCAATCTTTTCACGAATAAAATGATAGTCCAAAGCAACATGTTTCGATCTTGAGTGAAAGACCGGACTATGTGCAAGATGGACGGTATCAATATTATCACATTTGGTAAGAATAGAAGTGGGAAGATAAATACACAAGTCACCTAGAAGAAGTTGTATCCATATAGCATGGCAGTGGCAATAACTAGTGCACCATATTCAGCTTCGGCGCTTCAGCGCGCAACAGTTGATTATTTCTTTGTAGACCAAGATATCAAATTACTCCAAAGGAAAACGCAAAATTCAGAGATAGAGCGACGAGTTGATGTACATCTCGCCCAGTCTAAGTCTGAGAATAGAGTCAAGGAGTTGGAAGTATTTTTGTGCAGCTGTAACTCATGAGCAGGAGTGCCTTTAACATAGCGGAAGATTGGCTAACAACTTGAAGATAAATAATACGAGGGTGCACATAATGCCAATCAAACTTACTATAAAGATGAGTTTGGACAGACATAACTTCAGCCAAATCAAATTGATGCAAAAGGTCTGACATATATTTCTGTTGCAGGAGAAAAGCCCCATCAGTATTGTGAACTATCTCCACACCTAAAAAGTAATGAAGGGAACCAAGATCTTCTATTGCAAATTCAGCTTTCATGGATCGATAATATCATAAACAAGTCACTCCGAGGATCCAAAAACGGCAATGTCATCAACATAAATAAGAATTATCAAAATAAAATTGTCTTATCGAAAAGTGAACATGTTGTGATCGGAGGAAGATTGCTTAAAACTAATGTCCAGAATATAAGTTTTAAGTCGAGTAAACCATGCTATAGGCGATTGTTTCATGATGTGATCATGGAATCTTCGAGCAAAACTTAAAATGCATACTACTCCGTCTAACAACAGTTGTTCACTGTTGACTTGACATAACTCTTTAAAACAATAAATAATAGGGGTAATATTACTATATTATCTTTTCACTTTATTAAATTTAATGTTTTGAAATAATATGTTAGATGATGAATAACATTCAATAGCAATGATAAAAATAGACAAAAAATAAAAATTATCCCTTAATTTTTTAAAAATTGGAAATTATTGTTGGATAACTATTGCTTGTATGGTGGATAACTATTATTAGACGGAGGGGAGTATTAATTAATACTATAGTAAGATGCATGTTTGATTAAATTAAATTTATCAGTATTTCATATCAGCTGTAATTTTCAAAAAATAAAATAAAATTAGAGAAAAGTAATTTGTGTTTGACTAATCAATTTAAGTTTTGTTTTGTCAATATGGGAGTAGCATGTAATTTGTAGTTGACCAAACATTTTTAAATAAAAAAATGTTTCTACTATCCTAAAATGTTTAATTTCTTCTAAAAAAAGCTTGATAAAACATAATGAATACTTTTTCCAAAAGAAAAAACACTTTTTAACTTGCTAAAACCTTGACCAAAGATGCAATTACATTGCATTATTATTTATTTTAAATACATAGAGAAAAAATTCTTCTTTCTGGAAATGATAAATTTAAAATAGGGAGGCAATTATATATGAGGCCTCTTATATGGATGTGTGTGCAATGTATAGCTCTATATTCACATTGTTTGTTCAACTTTGTAGTAATTAGATATAGAGTAATTAAAGAGAAGACTTATATACCAAATTGGGACCCTTGAAGATTCTATCTAATTAATTAGCAAATTCAACAGCCAACTCAAAAAAATCATACATAAAGTTTTGTATCTTTGACTCTTAATTAATTATTCCTCCTCCCTTTTCATAATTTTCTTTTGATCCTAACTAAGAGAAATTGTATTTATATATATATATATATATATATATATATATATATATATATATATATATATATATATATATATATATATATATTATAGTGGATTTCCCAAGTAATTTTCTTATTATTATATAAATATAATTAAACTACATATAATAATATATATGTTGCGTAATGAAATAAATTATTTGTTGTTTTTATTTATTTTATCCTCGAAGAATATATTTCATTAACCTCAGATATTTTAAGAGAATAATTTCCTTTAAAAAATATCGTACGTTTAGCGGTCTTGATTTTCTTATTTCAAAAAGTATTTTCAAAGATTATTTTCTGTATATTGTTTGTAGTTTTTCTGATTTTGAAAATACACTATAAACTTTATTGTATTTTACTAGTAAAACAAATGACATAATAGAGTTGATGTAGTTTGTCGATAAAATTATGTGGATGATTAGTTTATCCACAAAAACTAAGTGACATTATATCAAGAATAAATAAGTTTACTTCAAAAGGTTAATAGAACTAATTGATTAATTAATTTAAGGCAAACACCAATTAAAGGAGGATTGGACAAGGAGAAATAAAAGAGTGTGTTATATATTAATTTAAGGCAAACACTAGTCATTAGGGCTTAAGAAAGTAAAATAAGATAATATTCCGCGTATTAGCATTAGAGTTCAAAAAATTAATTAATTATTGGGTCAAATTAATTTTGCAATGAGTTATTATAGGAATTTTCAATTGTCGTCACTATATGAAAAGTAGAGGTACGACGACATTTATTTAGTGATATTTAAAATAAGTGTTAAAAAAAAAAAGAAATTTCTGACATTTTTATTTAGTCTATAATTTCAATTAAGTTTTCTATACTTAATTTGAAAATCTAAGTTGTGAAATAATTAATCCCACACCAATAATATGATATAAATGAGATTAAAAAATGAAAAATAAAAAAAAGATGGTCAAATTCTATCTAGTAGGCCATGTCTTATTTTATGATTTTTTGCTTCTCATATTGACGGCATACAATTACTCTTAATGTCAAAAAAGTAAGATAATTAACATGCACAAACGATATAATATATGATAATAATTCATAACAAAGTATATTAGTGAAAACGTCACGTTAAGTTATATTTATAAGGTTAAAATTATTAATCTTTATATATGTATATCTAAGAAATATTAAATATTTCTGGCTAGGTTCTTCATGTACTTCTCATATTTTAAAATTTTTAATTAAAAATTGATTTAGCACAAAAAACATAAAACATTTTTGTAATATTCATGCAGATGGTTTGTCATTCATATGTACATACTCTACAACTTATTTTATAATTGCACTACTTTTACTGTCATATATATCTTATACGTCAATATTCTTAAAAGATCATGAAAATCATTTACACTCCCCAATTTTAATTTAAAAATTAAACTCCTCACTCAATTTTGAAAAATGTTCACTCTCCCCTTTTATCTTATGCCTGGCCTACTTTATCCTTGCAATTTTAATTTTAATCCTCCATTTACGTAACATCTTTTTATATTATATAATATTTTTATTTTAAACTTGTGTATTTATAGATTTTAATTTAAGTTCATTCACATTAATATAAGTAGAATAATCCTTTTATAAGTTGGTTGTGTGGAAATTCAGAGACTAGAATAGGAAAACTTTTTCCCTTTCATCAATGATGTATATGTACAAAATGTCTAGAAGAAGAAAACAAAATAACTCCTCTACGTGTATGAATTCTAATTGGCTATCACTATACTACAAAAATATACAACTGTATGTACTATTTCGTACACGAAATACACAAAGCCGTTACATAGGAATCTGCATATTTGTTGCCTAATTTCATCTATTTTGTCCTCATTTATTCGTCCAAATCATCTCTCAAATAAGTCTGTCCAGAATTGAATTTTGGGCTTTTATTTGTTGTTAGGCCGAGACATTAACTTTTGATTGAAAGTTTTGCATTTGGACCAGCTGAGATATAGACCAAATATTGTCTCTGAATTTTGTTTGATTGAGAAGCTTGCCGTTAGTCAGAACTTGAGCTTTCTTAGCTTATTTCTCCTCTTCACTTACTTTCTTGATTTCAATTCCAACATCCCCCTCAAGTTGAAGGGGAGTGAAGCGATCCCAACTTGCTAAGAATTAAACATGAGTGTCACGCCTCAAAACCCATTAAGACGGACAGGCACCCGATGCCCTAAAGGCCCGAGAGAACCAACCTACAACCTGTTCTTACTGAGCATATACTATAACAATTGAGACAAGTTAACTTTGGATGCAGCGATACAAACCAACGTAAGTAGATCCAAAAGTTATATACAAGACTTGGCCGTTTAGGCCACAACTCCTTAAGACACAACTGAACCATGTACATACGTCTACAAAGCCTCTAAAAGATAGAAGACTAGAGTAGGTCGGGACAGACCCCGCCTTACCCTTAACTACGATACAATACCAAACGAATTTACCAAGGACTTAATAAAGCTCCGAATCAACTTGGAGCTCACCAAAAGTAGCAGAATTTCGAGTGCTTCTACTGAGGAGGTCTACTAGCTGGAGTACCTGAGCCTGCAGCATGAAATGCAGCGTCCCCAATACGGGACGTCAGTACGAAAATGTACTGAATATGTAAGGCAAAAAGTATATGTAATACAAGGCACAAATGAAATCAAGTAGCAACATAGAGTGCATGAGATTAGGAGAGAAGACCACCTTTGCTTACTCTCGTGTGGATCAAAGTAAGCTAGATTCTTTTCTTACCTTCTTTGGATGTTTAATCTTTGTTGGGCGTGATACAGTGACCAGCTGAATTCAGATGGTAGAAGAGGATGACCCATGCTAGGCGTTATTACCCCTGGGATGGCGGTCCTCATAATTACAAACACCTTGGGATCGGCCCATGCTAGGCTTTCGCCCCTGAGCTGCCACCCTTCTATACCAATAGGGATCGGCCCATGCTAGGCTTTCGCCCCTGAGCTGCCACCCTTAATTAAATAAATTTCTTCACTTAGATTCTTTAATCTTTGAGATTATTGTTAATCAGTTCATAACTCTTTTGAGATGTTATTTTGGATAATCGTAACACTTTGAGATGTTGATTTGGTGGTCATAATCATCTTGGAGACATGAAAGTACGAAACAGTAGTGGAATACATGAAAACAATACTTTGAGGCAGTAACAATGACATAAGGAGCTATGAAACATCAACACCTTACTTTAAGACCTTAATGGCACAATTGACTTCAATTGGCTTAGGAGAAGGATTCATTAAACTTTCTTTTGCAAATACATTTTCGATAACAGCACAAGGGGATTACACAAGGTATAAGTAGTGAACATATAAGGAAGTATTCACATGTACTTAGAATGGGGAAGAATTAATTGTT